>JXCR01112580.1:3415-15955 GCA_002079205.1 Phalaenopsis hybrid cultivar | reverse complement strand
ATATATATATATACATCTTAAGCTTTATTTATAAGTTTTAAATAATCAAATCAAAATGTCGTAAATAACGGAAAGAGTAAGATGTGTAGGACATGTGTTCGTGATTTAAAGAGAAAGCACTCTCGAACCAAATTCACTCCTACGAATCGTCTTCTAACGTCTCACACCTATTGTGAGTCCATTCTATTTAAAATTTAAAGATTCGAAAACCTTTCTGTTTATGGGTGATTAAACAGTGGCTCCATAATCAAAGGAAGTTGGCAATACCTACTCAAGGAAGAAATGACCGAAGTATGTCAACGGAAGAATGATAGTCTGACCAATAAGGGATATGGGCACACTATTGATGTTTGAAAACAAAACCTCTTGATCAGAATGGAGAGAGGAACCATCCCCAACGGAGTCGCCAGATATTGTTAGCTATAATTTTATTTTCAAAAATAAGACTTTAAAATTTAAATTTAAAACATAATATATATATATATATATATATATAATGTAATTTTAATTTTATGAAAATGGTATCCTTTATTTTTTAAAAATAATGAGACCGAGTAGACCTCATATATCTAATAGTTTAAATAGCTAAACACAATACCATAAAGGACATATCATCTTGAAGGATGAACATATCAACTATTGGTAGGCTTAGCTATCTAAACTTAAAAGTTTATGACTCTATTTTGGTCTGCAAAATTTATAGCCGACAAATTCCCCTATTTGATACACATATTAGATAGCATTTAGATTAATCTAGGTCCTTAAATTCTCTATAGGAGCAAGCTTCTATAGTTAATTACATCTTAGACAACCGAAGTCACCTAAGAAAACTCTCGATAATGATCAGAGGTTTCGTCTTCAAGAATTCAACGTTCAAGTTTCCACATTACTTCATAGGAAAAGTCAAATGGGATAGGTTCAAATAGGAAAAGTTATTTTTAGAATCCAAAGGAATGAAAAGTAAGACATGTCAAAGATAATAGAGGAGATTTAGTGACATCTCAAACTAATGTACGGTTTAGTTTTACGTCTTTGAAAGAGAAATTATTTGATGTTTCAGTCCTGCAAATTATTTAGATATTTGAGACTTATATCTGCACATCATATGCAAATAGTCCCAGAAAATATAAGGATTTATGTCGTACTAAATGACGACCTCAGAATCCTAAGAAGTTTAAGACTTATATCGTACAATATAAAATTGTAGAAGGTCCTAAAGATAATGTGATAATTTAAGTCGTGCCAAACAAACAACCTCAACATCTTATAGGCATGTTATTTAAATCTATGAAAGTTCTGCATAAGCTTATCCTTCCGCTTTGGTAGTTGTTTGGACCGTTGTCCGGGGATGAATCGTCAATCGACCATATCGTTGTCTAGTTCTAAGAAGAGGGATAAAGAAAAAAAAACCATGCCTCAAACGACCTATCCTAAGGGATTACACTAACATACTAGAAAGGTAGTAACTAAAGCACGAATACTAGTAAATGTATACAATATAACAAGGAACAAACAAAGAGACTATGCTGTAAAATGTGGTAAAAAAAAATGCATGGGACATGTAGCGAAGTACAGTACAACACAAAATAAAAAGAAATATGGAAAAAAATAAAGTACGAAAATTAAATAAATAAAAGCGTACCTGATAAAATTTTGCTAAATCTTCAAAAGAGATTGCAATTGTATGATATAAATGGGTTAGGTTAACATTTGCAGATTATAAAAGAAAAGTTAAATGATGAGCATATGAGAGTCTCAAGATGGGATATTAGATTTCAATTTGGGGATAGACTCAGACTAGACCTCTTTTCTCTTTATCTCGATCCCACAGGCAACTGATAAATCGAAGTCAACCTATCAACATCAACTAGAGGCTACCAATGAATCACCCCTATAATCAGACATTCTTAGGCCCTATCGTTTAGTGAATATGCGAATGGAGTAGTATCTAAACTCCTCAAAGTATGGTGCACCTATACGTGAAATATAGTAGCTGAACTCATCAAAGTGTAGTGTATGTGTATGTGAAATTTAATATATGTTCTCATCAAAGTATAGTGTATGTGTATGTGAAATTTAGTATCTGAACTCACCAAAGTGTAGTATATGAACTGCATAGTGTATGTGAGTGTAGTATCTATTGTGCAGGGTGTAGTGTGTAGTGTTTGTTATATAATATTTGAAGTGTATTGTGTTATTCGTGACGTAGTGTATGAACTGCATAGTGTATGTGAGTGTAGTATCTATTTCTTGTGCAAGTGTAATATTTCTGTAAAACTCGTAGTATCTGTTATTTCCTAAGTGCGGTATTTGTGCAAAGATTTGTAGTATCAGTTCTTTCCTAAATACCAATTCTCATGCACTTTGAAAGGGGTTAGAGCCGTTGACTATTTATGGGGGAAAGGGCATCACACTAATTGAATATTGATTTTATATTTCAGCTATAAACTAAGCTGTCAAATGGTTCTTTGCATCATCGCCTGTTACCCTTCGTCTCAAAGTAATAGGCCACCTCAATATTTCATATGCTCATCCAACAGGATTTTGTATATTTCATATCAAGAGAATTGAGAGAAGTATCTATTTAAGCATTTCTATAACATCCACCTTCTACCTTTAAGTTCAAACTTTAAACGTGTACATATGGTCGTTGCATATTCTATCAATTTTTCAAGGAGAAATACATTGTTGTCAAGTTCAAACTTACAAAATTTATGTAAACAAAAAGCCAATTCCAATAAGAGATTAAAATCCAATAGCAAGAGGAGCAAGAACTTTAGCTCCAAACAAATATTCCAAAACATAAAAAACTTCCAACGGGTATTCGAATATGGAGCAGCAAAGAGGACCACAACCAAGCCCCCATATATTTTCCATGCCATAAAAACTGATTTGCAGCAATACTCGAACGAGGGGCATCCCAATTATATTTTTCGAACCATAAAAACTGGTTTCCAACATATATTTAAATAAAGGGAAGCAAAGAAAGAAAAAGCCGAGCCCCACATAAATTTTTCAAACCATAAAAATTGATTTCCAGCATATATCTAAACAAAGGGAAGCAAAAAAGAGCAAAAACCGAGCTCCACATATACTCCTCAAACCAAAAAAGTGTTTTCCAACATGTATTTAAATACAGGGAAGCAAAGAGAGCAAAAACTGAGCCCCACATATACTCCTCAAACCAGAAAAGTGGTTTCCAACATGTATTTAAACAAAGGGAAGTAAAGAGAGCAAAACCCGAGCCCCACATACACTTCCCAAACCAGAAAATGATTTCCAATATGTATTTAAACAAAAGGAAAGAAAAGATGGCAGAAACTGAATTCCAAATGTATTTCCAAATCATTAAAATGTTCCCAATGTCGGAGTTCGGATAAACAAAATTACAGGAAATATAATTGAATCTCCACATGGGAATTAAATCAAATCCAGCAAATGACCAAAAAGAATAGGCCATTACCAAGCTAAAACCGAGTCCAACAAATGGATAAAGTCTAAGCCATCACCAAGCAAAACCAAGCCATGAAGGGGGACCAAACCGAGCCATCAAGAAACAAACCTGAGCCCAATAAAAGGGGATGAAATTGAGCCATTACTCGAGATACTAAAGTAGCCAGCCAAAACATCGACTAACTCCAATGTATATTCAAATAAGAGCAGTGATAACAAATTTGAGATATTAGAGCAGTTTTCAAATAAAAAAAATGATTTCTAATAGTATTCGAATAAGGCAGCAAGAGGAGCAAAATAACCGCAGCCCCAAGCTTCTATTCTATACCAAAAATAATCTCAAAATATGCACTCGAATAGAGGTATCAAGAAGTATAGAAGTAGGCCCCAAACATGTTTAAAAGGATCTCCAATATATGTTCAAACAAGAGAGCAACAAAGAAAGTCAAAAACAAATCCCAAATATATTTTCAAACTGTAAAAATGACCGCCAGCAAGTATTCGAACAAAGGACAGCAATGAGAACCAAAATTGAGCCTCAAATGTATTTTCAAACCATAAAAAAAATGACCTCCAGCAGCCATTCGAACAAGGGAAAACAAAAAAAAAATCAAAACCGAGCTCCAACAGAGAGTATGAACCAGAACCGAGTTCCAACAAGAAGTAGGAACCGAAATCAAATCCCAAAAGAGAGCAAGAACTAGACCCAAACTCCCAATCATAAGGCAAAACTATAAGTCCAAATCTCCAGCAAAAATAAGCCAAATTGAGCCCCAACAAAAGGGCTAGCAGATAGAATAATATTTTGAATACAACCCAACTAAGAAAAGGGAACTAAATCAAATTAGTTCTTACATAAAACTGAGCTCAATCTCATATAAAACCAAATCAAACCAATCAGACCAAAAAAATTGAAACTAGCACAAAGGCCAAATTGACTCATCCAAAGGAATAAAATTGAGCTTCCATGTCAAGGCAGAATCATTAAGGAATTCAGGTGTGATATGAGGCAAATGAAACCATCAAATGGCTATCCAATTATATCAGTGATTCTTAGCATATATTTGAACAAAAGGGCAGCAAGAAGTATAAAACCAGTTCCTCAAATCATGTATTCAGAACAGAACATAATCTCCCAATATACAGTCGAACGGAGGTAGAAGAATTGATGTAGATACAAAATTAATTCATTGAAACCAATCTTAAGAATAACCACATCAAAGAAATCTAACCTTGATTTCTTCTTAGCTCAAGAAAATGAAAGATTGAAGAAGGACCACGAGATAAAAAAACTTCCAACGGAAAAAGAACCTCAACACTATGTTTCTGCAAAGTCTCCAAAAAAATCGCACCCAATCTTCCCATCCAATGGGGTATTTATAGGTAGAGATGAGAGAATGACTCACCGGCGGTGAGCATCGGGACGGTGAGGAGAATCACCCACGAAGAGTAAGTAACCCAACAAAATTCAAAATAGGAAGGTTAGCATAATTGTTTAGGCGGGAAAATCCATTACAACGGGCTACCGGCGAGGCTACTGGTGACGAGAATTCTGCAAGGGAAGGGATGACCGAGAGACTTGCAAGGAGACCTCTCGGTTTGACTAGGGCAAAGAATAAGGGTGTGAGGAGAGGAAGCTAAGGTACGTATGTGAGGGAAAGTTTAGATTTAAGATTAAAAATAAAGATTTTTTTTTAATTAAAAGAAGATTTTTATCATTTTGTTTTTAAAATAAAATATCAAATTGTGCTCAATTCATTTGTGCGCGGTGCCCCAAAAAAATGGGTGTCCCCCTAGCTAAAATTGACGTCTCGGATGCAATACCGTAGTGCGTTTTGTCATCTGGAATCATCCAGATAAATTCATCGTCGATCGCATCAAATTAACTTTGATTTGTGTGTGGCACAACAATGAAATTATTTTAACTCGATCGAAGCCGTTTAACGAGTATATCATTGATCGGTCCTCACATAAGCGACGGCCAAAGTCAAACACATTGCTCACAGTGGCAAGTCAAACATTGCACGTGCCACGGTGTCCACCTGCGTCTTTCAAATTTTTATAGGAACTCAATTTGAGCTTCAATATGTCAGTTTTTTTATCGACTCAATCGAGTGTTGAGGGTCTAAAACCGTCCATATGAAATTGTAAGGAGTGAAGACATGGCTTGAATTTTAAAGGGGGGTGAGTCCCAGTCTAGTTCTCTAAGAGAGTCAAAATAGGGAGATCTTAAGGCTAGATCCTAGGGTATCTAGAGAAGGGAAAAGAAGACCTCAAAAATGTGGTCAACATTTAAATAATATTTTTTACTCAAAAATAGGATTTTCAATTTTAATATAAAGAACTAATCAAAGTAAAGCTCTTTGGTCATGTGAAAATTATTAAAGGTTCACCTAAGTCAGAGGACTACTTGGATAAAATTTTATAACTTTTTAAGCTATATTTTAACTATTAGAATTAATTATTGATTTTAGTGATTTAATTAAAGAGAAAGCATGTTTTATTTTAAAAAATTACTTTTTATATATGTATTAAATCTCTCTGAGTCCAGAGAACTTAGAGAAACAAACATTTCATTTTGTGTTTTTTAATTTATTTATTATAATTATTTTTAATGGAAAATAACAAAAAAAATACATAAGAAAAATCATATTGAACTTAGAAAAATTACTTAAAATATTCCAACGAGTCACAAGTGTTCAAGAAGCAATTAGGAACAATTTGAATTATTTTTAGTCTTTTTGAAATTTTTAATAATTTTTAATTCAAAAAATAGGCTTAAATATAAGGTATTTATAAAAAAAATAAATTTTATTTTTTCTAAGTGCCCATGATTACAAGTAACTTAGAAAAACTCTTTTCACAATTTCTTCTTCGTAATAATTTTATCGTATAATCTCTGCGCGTCAAAACTAATATACTTTCTTCTATTGAAAACTCCATACCTTGAAGTATTTTTGGAATGAGAAGCCATGAAATTTGAAAATAGGAAGTTTCTAGTCGTCCAAGGAAATTTTTAGGACTTTAATAACACCTCCTGGAGGTTATTACGGAGCAAAATTCCGCCAAAGTCTGCCAAAAGTTGTCTGAACCGTCAAACCACTCTCAGTGCCATTGACACTTTCGATTGGTGCTGCCGGTGCTGAAGTCCATTTTCTTGGGCGTTGTCTGCCCCCATTCTGGTGCCGTCGACGCTAATGGACGTAATTTATTACTTTCACTTTCATTCAACTTAATTTTAAATTTTCCTCCAATACCAATATTTAACTTAATTTATAATAAATGCAACTATGTAGGATTATTATCACTTATCAAACAAAGTAGTAATACATAAACATATATATGTATGGGTTGCCTTCCACAAAGTGCTTAATTTAACGTCCTCAGCCTGACATACCATTTTCTTAGTTGGGTTGACTTAACATTAAAACTTCTTTAAATTGAGGTATGTGCCCTTCATAATAGTGTTTCAAACGATGCCCATAATATTAGGCCAATAAAATCCAGTTTGCAAAATTTTATATGCATTTCTATTTGTTCCAAATGTCCTTCAAATTCAGAATCATGATATCTTTCAATTATTCGTTAAGTTTCTTCATAAGGCACACATCTTCTAATAATTATATCTTTAAATTGTTTATATAAATATGGGTCATCCCAAAAATAGTCTTTTGGCTCATATATAAATTTCTTTACTTGTGTATTTTTTATCTCAGGTTGTAAAATATCACTTATAATATAATTTACAATATCAGTATACCACGGTACATCAATTTCATCAATACCATATAACTATTCATCAAGGAAATTTTCTAAAATTTCATTTGCAAAATTACTTAATATTTTTATTTCTATTCTAGACAAATGATAAGCTATTTGATTATCATTTCCCTTTCAAAGACTTTTCCAGGTCTCTGTTTTTCAAATTTCTCAATAAAACCAAGTTGTTTAGCTTTCTCTTGAAGCTCCCGACTTTACTGAGGAGTTTTTTAGAAGTTTTAATCGTGAACCCCTTGAGGAGAAAAGCAATTGGTCCATGAATTTCAATTGCATGTTGTTCTTGGAGTTACAGTTCGCATTTCATGTTTAAATTCCTCCAATGCAGAATGTAATCCACTAAAGTTTTATTTGTTCTTTATTTCTTGATCACTAAATCACCGACAGTGATATGGTGTTGAGCCTCGACAAATCATTTAATGAAGAGATCTTCTAATTCCACGAACATTTTAACAGAACCATTTGGTAATTCTGCATACCAATCAAATGCCACTACGGACATGCTACTGACAAACTGTAAAAAAAGTAATGCATCATTCCCCCTACTTTGCAACAACTGACGCAAAAATGTGCCACATGTTGTTGAGGTTTTTCTGTTCCAAAGGATTTCTTATACTTTCTTAAAGTTTCCAATAGTTTTTGCCCTTGTAAGTTTGTTAACTCTGAAGATACTATAACAGGTAATGCATATGAATTCTATAGAAAATCACACTTTAAATTTGTAAGAAGTATCTTCATCTCAAGTTTAGGAGGTGTTTCTATTGAAGGAATAAAATTTCTGTTATTTTCCGTAGTGTCGATCAACTCAAATCTTTCCTGAACATAATCTAAATTTTCATTAGTTTCTTCAATTGATGTTCTTGCTTTTGATCTCCCTCATTAAACTTCAAATGTTCTTTTCCAATTTTTTCTTCAAAATTATCTAGAAATGTTCTTTACTTAAAAGATCCTTAATTTTCATTATGAAGCATTCATCATCTCTTCCTTTTGTTGGGTATTTCACTGATTTCTCAATATTAATTGAAACTTCTTGATCAACTATCAAAGCTCTTCCAGTGGCAAGAAAAGGTCTCTCTAAAATTTTTAGAATTTTATTATCTTCCTCCATATCTAACAAGATGAAATCCACCAGGATGATAAATATTTTAACCTTTACCAATACATCTTCTACAAGACCTATATAATAGGTGATCAAACGATCAACTAACTGAAGGGTAACCATAGTATGTAAAATCCTCCTAAATTTAACCTTCTAAAAATAGATAGCGGCATAAGGTTAATGCTGACTCCTAAACCACATAAAATTTTTTCATAAAATCTCTCTCCTATGGCACATGGAATAGTGAAGCTACCTAGATCCTTAAGTTTTTAAGGAGGCTTTTTCTGAATTATAGCACTACACTATTCACTAAGTGCAATAGTCCAATTATTGTAAAATTCCTTTTCTTATTAAGTATATCCTTCGTAAACATTACATAGCTTGACATATGTTCCATGGCTTCAACAAATGGAAAGTTTATGGTTAATTTCATAAATATTTCTAAAACTTTGAAAATTGTTTTTCTAACTTTTGTTGTCTCGCTATTTGAGGAAGTGGTGGTGGTGATATTTTTGCTCTAATCTTCATTAGTGTAGTAGGGTACTCTACGTCTTCAAAAATTTCTTTCTCAAGTTTTTTAATTTTCATCACTTCTTTCGCAACTTCAATCTATTTTTGAATTTTTGTCTCCACTTCTCTTCTTCTTCTTAGTTCAATATCTTTAATTTGCTCTTTGTTTTGGTCTCTATGAATAATCTTAACATTACTCGAAAGAGTTCCTTGAGGCCTATTTCTGGATGCCGTAGCAATTTGTCCTAATTGATTCTCCATAACTTTCATTGCAGTTCTATCGATCGCCAAATTGGGAAAGTGTGTTTAATTTAATATAATACAAATAGTATTGAAAAGTAATTATTTTAGTTTTGAAAATATGAGACTAAATTGATCTCATATAAATAATGGTTTAAATAAATGAGCACAACACCGCAAGTGATGCATCTATCCTGAGGAATAGACACATTACTTACTAGCGAGGCTCGATTAAATAATCTAACAAATTTATGACATCCATTTCAGTCTAGAAATCATTTATCTTAATTGACAAATTCCCTTAATTAATATAAAAGATTAGATAGGGTTTATATTAAGCTCCATTCTAAAGTTTCTTATAAGGGCAAGCACCTATAGTTAATTACATCTTAAATGATCGAGTTCACCTAAGAAAACTCTCGATTTAGATTAAAAAATATTGCCTTTATGAATTTCAAAGGGTAGGACTTTCAAGGTTGGACAAAGGAGTGTCAAACTGGTAAGACTCAAATTTGGAATAATTATTATAGAATCTAAAGGGAGAAAAATAGAGGATACCATAAATACTAAGGAGAAACTTACTGCCTTCCCATAATATACTATAGCTAGGCTTCCATTTCGGAGAGATATTATTAAATATTTTATCTTGCCAATTTTATTAATTAGGGCTTATAATTGCATGAGAAAATCAAATAAATAACCTGAAAGAAAGCAGAATTTATATCGTGATGAAGGAAAACCATGGAATCCTAAAATGACTTAGGGCTTAATTATAAAACATGATTGTGCAAAGGCCTATAGATGAGGCTATGTTGCACTAAGAAAACAATCTCGACATCTTATGACTTGTTTTTTAATTCTAAGGAAAGTATTTTTTATTTAGATCCACTTGCTCTCTCGAAGTTGTTCTTCTATACATTCTTGTCATGCTGCTCACAGAGTATGCTCCAAGCTCCTCATTGAACTAGCGATCCTTAGATCTAAGAGCGCAAAAGGTTTTAACAGGTGTGTTTCAATGACAAATTCTGTTCAAACATTATGGCAAAGGGTTAAAGTTGATTAGAACAACAACAGTTAGGATCCCACGATTTCCTCATTCTGATACTGCCATTTCCTCTTGAATTTACTTAGTCTAAACGAGTTGTTAAGCTCATTTAAATCGAGGAGATCTCATAAGAAACTGTGGGTTTCCTCATCTGAGGGTCTCCCGTAAATTCAAGAGGACATATTATGAGATTGTTGTTTTGTTTAGTTTGTTTTGAAAAGGTGGTTTAATTTTTAAAATTACGTTATGTTTTGCATATAAAGTAAATAAATGCAGATAAAAAATAATACTATAAATTAAAGAAATACAATTGGAGTGCATAACATATAAATGCGTACCTATCATCTCTCGCTACTCCCGCTACATGGTTAGCATCATATAAAAAATATATTTGTAGGAATTAAAAAAAATACAAGAAAGTAAACAGATGCATACGGTACTCAAAAGTTAGAAACTGAGTTGTAGTGAAACTCAAGTATAAATAAAACCCCCAATCACATATAGAAGATCGGGATTGGTGACAATGGTAAAGGTGTGGGCTCGGACCTGGACTGTGTGCTTCTCGACCTTAAGTAAGAGCTATTACCCAATAACCTACGGAGGGCCGTCGTAAACTTGATCCAAGGGATTAACCGTGGACCCTCATAAGTTTTCATTTGAATTTAATTTTAACGCACATAAATTTTATTTTATCATGCAAAAGACGTTGTTATTTAAAACATTTTGTATAGTGGTACAATCCACAAGTTAATCAATTTAATCGAGCTAGTACTACAAACAACCTAAGAGTATCGAGGGTGATCATTATCTCAAGAATCATCAAATAGTACCATCGATCCTTATCCTCTACTTTTATTAAAGGTCCTCGAGGTAAAAATTATTCTATAATCCCACATCTTATCCCTCATTTTAGGAAACATTAGCATTATATTCATTGCCCTAGTCACCTAGACCTCAGGCTTACAAAAACCAGATGATACATATGTGGTAAAAACAAATATCCCTAGTTGTTCAAATACCCAAAATTCCCAAATTTAGCCAAATTACCCAAAATTGATCAAAACTCATTCCAAATACTTTGAATACATCCAAATTTACCAAAACTGACAAAAATTTCCAAAAATGACCAAATTACCAAAATACCCCTCCATGACCCAAAANAAATTCCAAAAATTCCTAAAAAATCCCAATAAATCCAAAATATTCCGAATTTCATTTTGTCCAACCCTACCTTGGTCCAATTTGGTCAATTTGACCATCTTTGACAAAATCCCTAAATTAGCCACAATATTGGCTNCTAGCTCAAGTTAGACCCAAATTTGACCCTTAAGGGTTTAATTTAGGTTTAAACCCAAATCCATTCAAATTAACCGTCAAATCAACTTCAAAACAACTTTCATCCTTTAANAAAATCCTTTATAAGGTCATTTTTGACCAAAAACAACAATCAATTTGAGCTTAGCCCAAAGCTAGCTCAAGTAGACCCAAATTTGACCCTTAAGGGTTTAATTTAGGTCTAAACCCAAATCCATTAAAACTCATCAAAATTGACTACCAAATCAATTTCAAAACCACTTTCATTCTTCATGAAAGTTGTTCATAATGATGTCTTACACCAAACACAACAATCAATTTGAGCTTAGCCCAAATCTAGCTCAAGTTGGACCCAAGTTTAGCCCTACATGCTTAACTTAAGTCTAAACCCAATNACCCAAATTTGACCCTTAAGGGTTTAACTTAGGTCTAAACCCAAATCCATTAAAATCCATTCAAATTAACCACACATCAACTANCAATTTTTGTTGAAAATCCTTTGTGAGGTCATTTGTGACCAAACAAAATAATCAATTTGAGCTTAGTCCAAATCTAGCTCAAGTTTAACCCAAATTAGGCCCATATGCCTAATTTGGTTCTAAATCTAAAACCTATCAAAATCCATCCAAATTGACCATTAAATCAACTTCAAAACAATTTTCATCCTCATGAAAGTTGTTCATCATGATGTTTTACACCAAACACAACAATCAATTTGGACTTAGCTCTTCATGAAAATTGTTCATTATGATGTTTTGCACCAACCAAAACAATTAATTTGAGCTTAGCCTTTCATGAAAATTGTTCATTATGATGTTCTTCACCAACCACAATAATCAATTTGAGCTTAGCCCATGGCTCCCAAGTTTGACCCAAACTTAGCCCAACATGCTTAAAATGGGTCAAAAATAAAAAAAATCCACCAAATTGATCATCCAATTGACCTCAAAAAGACTTTCACCCTTCATGAAAGTTGTTCCTCATGGTCTCTTACACCAAATTCCATATTTAATTGGGTCAATTGACATGTATAACCTAGTCCAAACACAAGATTTGGTCATATGCACCTTCTTGGACTTATGGCCAAATCCAAACCAATTGA
>JXCR01112565.1:0-37886 GCA_002079205.1 Phalaenopsis hybrid cultivar | reverse complement strand
TAATTCTGATGACCGACAGCTTCTTACGGGCAAACCCCACACCAAAAATAGTGCCGACACTTAGGTTGGGTTGAACCTAAGTGTTTGAGTTGACTTAAGTCTAATGTAGTTAATACTTAAGGGTTTAATTAAATCCATTTTAGATTAGATCTAATTAGGTTTGATGTTTAATGAAACCTAATATAGGTAAGGATTAATTAGTTTAATTAGGTCTAGCTAGGGTTAGACTTAATTGGGTTTAAATTGAGTTAAGCCTAATGTAATTAAGGCTTAATGTGATTAATTAGGTCTAAATAGGGTTAGACCTAACTGGTTTTAGGTTGAATTAAGTCTGATGTAAGTAAGGCTTAATGTGATTAATTAAGTATAATTATGGTTAGACTTAATTACGTTTAGTGTGAATTAAGTCTAATGTAATTAATTCTTAATGTGATTAATTATGTATAATTATGGTTAGAACTAAATGGGTTTAGGTTGAATTAAGCCTATTATAAGAAAGGCTTAATGTGATTAGTTAGTTCTAATTATGGTTAGACATAATTTGGTTTAGGTTGAATTAAGCTTAATGTAAGTAAGGCTTAATGTGACTAATTAGGTCTAATTATGGTTATACCTAATTGGGTTTGTTTGTCTTAAACCTAATGTGATTATGGCTTAAAAGGGTATAATTAGATCTAATTGTGGTTTAGACCTAATTATGGTTTATTGTGCTTAGCCTAGTGTGATTAATGCTTTATAGAGTTAAATTAGGTATAATTGTGTTTTAGACCTAATTAGGGTTTATGTTGTTAAACCTAATGTGATTAAGGTTTAACGAGGTTTAATTAAGTCTAATTGTGGTTTAGACTTAATTAGGGTTTATGATGTTAAACCTAATGTAGTTAAGGCTTGACAAGGTTTAATTAGGTCTAATTGTGGTTTAGACCTAATTATGGTTTGCTCTGTTAAACCTAATGTTGTTAAAGTTTAACAAGGTTTAATCAGGTCTAATTGTGGTTTAGGCCTACTTAGCGTTTATTGTGTTAAACCTAATGCAGTTAAGGTTTAATAAGGTTTAATTAGGTCTAATTGTGGTTTAGACCTAATTAGGATTTATTGTGTTAAAGCTAATGCAGTTAATGTTTAACGAGGTTTAATTAGGTCTAATTGTGGTTTAGACCTAATTAATATTTATGATGTGAAACCAAATGTGATTAATGTCTAATAAAGTTTAATCAGTTCTAGTTGAAGTTTAGAGCTAATTAAAATTTATGATATTAAAATAATGTGATTAAGGTCTAACAGATTTTATTCAAGTCCAATTGAGGTTTACACCTAATTAGGGTATTGGTAATGTATGGGTTCATTTGGATTAGACTTCAATGTTTATGTCTAGTTTGAATCCCCTTGGGGTTGGATTCAAGTCTAATCTTAAGTCCATGTAGGTTAAACTTAAGGGATATTGACTTTGGGTCTTCAAAGGTTAGATCTAATAGTCTTGTGGAGATGTCTAAACCCCATGTTGGTTAGGGTTTGGGCTCACCTTAGATCTAGATTGGGGTTAAATCTTAGGGTTAGGATTTGGTTAATCCTATATGTCATTCGAGGCTAAGGTTCAAGCTGAAGAAATTCTAGAGTTTAAAATGTAAATTTGAAATTTACAATTTTGACCCTCAGTGATGAAAATGTCATTTTAAATTTTTAAATGGCTAAAAAAATGTCAATTTAGAGTTTAAAAGTGTCACACTAAATTGTTTAACCATTTTCAAATTTAATTTCCAATTTCTTGATTTTTTATAATTATTTTGGAAATTACAAAATTTGATAGAAATTAGAAAATTGGATCCTAAGGAATTTTCCTAACCTTGGAAAAATGAGAGGATGTTCCTATGGACTTAAAGGTTAATCCCTAAAAGTTTCAAATTTTTTGGAATTCTAAATAATTTTTAATAATTAAATTACTCCAAAGAGTAATTAATTAATTAAAAATTAATTATAATTAATTGAAATTTGATTTTACTTCTCTTTTTTTTCTCATTTTCTTGAATCCAGGGGTATTTTTTTCTTATTTTTGTGATTATTTTTGTGTCAAGATATGATTTTTTGAAGATTTTAGGTATTTTCTGAAATTAATTAACTCAGAGAAACCTATTTATCCACTTATCTGATGCAGTGCATGCTCGAACCTCAAATTCGTTGAGATTCCAAGAGGCGTGGTTTTGTTCGATGCGCTTTACACTTGGATAACCACATGACAAGTGGTTCAATATGTTTCATATGAAAAGATTAATGGTTCGATCAAATCCTAGTCATTCATTTCTGATACACGGAAATGAATGACATCAGTTCATCTTCCCTCGGGCGATTAACCGAAAACAATCAGATTTCAAATGCTAAGATCTCGCTCATTTCTCCATCGATTTAGATGAAATTTCTTCCTACAACATCATCTCAATGAGGCAAATCAATCCATATGGTTAAATATTTACGGATTGATCCTTCTCTTTATAATGTGTGAAATCCAAGCAAAATTTTGGGGTTTTAGGTCGTACCTGGCTTTGATGAGGCAAGGCCTTAATAAAATTTGATAAGAACGATCGTTATGTCCTCACAAAGCTTCCCTATGTCCAATTTGAAGTGAAATTGGGATGGACTATATACAAGCAAAAAGGATTCATAGGTTGCTCTTCAGAGGGGTTTGAGCTTATTAAAATGCTTTATTTTGATTGAAACTTCCTCTTGTAGCTCAATGATGATTTTGGGATGGTCGATTTGAGGTTTTAAAGAGTTTTGTGTCAACCCGAAAATTTGTCCTGATTTTTGAAAGTGAAATTAGACTTCCACAGTGAATTATAGGAGTATAAAAAAAGAAGTATCAATTTCTTAGGTTAAGGAGTGTTGAGAGCTTTTGGATTTGGGGACTGTAGGTTGTTCTGTTTTTTTTGGAACTCACAGGTTAGCCTATTTACATGCTTAAGGATGCGATGGCTGAGTTATGGTTCATTCGAGGAAGGGGATGAAAACTTTACGATGTTTGTGGATACGTTATATTGCTGAAGATTATCCTTGAATAGCCTCCCAAGTTGATAAACATAATGAGCTCTAATTAAGATGAGGATTGACCCCTAGTCTTTGCTACCTTCCATTGGATAGTTTGGGAGGTGGATAAGGCTGCTCACAATGGTTTGAATCAACTTCCCCTATATGATTCATTGGTCATTTAATGAATGTTTGGATGAGATGACACATATGCTTCTCATTCATAAATTTTATAATTTGGTTATGATAACCCTAATCATGTGTGGGATAAAAGTTTAGATGGGTCTTTCTCTCATTTGATGAAGATGAAGGTGAGTGATGATCTCACCTCATATTCATTTAATCTTTTATGAGGGAATGATACATACCTCTTCCTATCATGATGATTTCATTATGGTTTTTGTCTTGAGTCAAAGTTCATGACTCATAGGTTATTCAAGAATGTTTTTCATGTCATGTTGTGCCTCATGGGTCATGGGTGACCCATTAGCAATTTGTCATGTAGAGAATCTAGGGTTTAAAAGCAAGATTTTAGGGTAGCCATGGGTTTGTCTTGCCAAGGGTTTAAAAATTGATTTTAAACATAAATCCTTGGTTTAATAATCCATAATTTAATTCTATTTAATCAATTAAATGATTAATTAATTAAGAGAATAAAATAATTTGATGAAAAGAACAAATTTTGACCAAAAATGGTAAGGTTGACCAAGTTTGACCACGTTGACAAATTTAGGTTCAAGGTTGACCCAGATGACTTACTTCACCATATCATGGATAGTGTAGTCATGGGGTCATTAGATTTGATGGTATGACCTGGGTTTGACCAAGGTTGACCAATATTGTCGAGGAAGGTCAAATTGACCATATGGTAATCATTCAAGTTTATTGTTAGCCAAATGGTCAATGTGGTGACCATGAAGTTTAAAATTTACCATTTTGACCAAAGTTTGACCAATGGGATCCATATTGATCAAATGGTCAAATTTGCCAATTTGGTGTTTAATTGACCAAATGGTCCATTTTGACCAATTTTGGTGTTAAAGTTGATCAAATGGGCTAGTTTAACCAAAGTTGACCAATTATGATAAGTTTGACCAAAGTTGACCAATTTGACCAGAGTTGACCAATTTGACTAGATTTGACCAATTAGGTAAATTGGATGTTTTTACTGACCAAATGATCATTGTGGTAACTACTAGGTTAGGGTTTAATCAAATTAGGGTCTGCCATAGTTGATCTGATCATTTTGGGTGTCTTCCTGGTTTGAACCAAAAAGGGTATATTGGGAGTCAGTTTAATTTTTAGGGTTTTTGAGACCCTAGATAAGTTCAAAATGGTCAATGTTGGTAGACCTTTCTCTTAAGAGTGAACTTAGTGATCATGATGATCATTCGCATCTCTTTCTGAAGATCATGTATCAGTAAGAGTGATTCAAGATATATCTTGTTTATAGGTGTCATGTCTGGGTCCTGACAAAAGTGAGGTCTACTAATGGGACCCCAATAAGTGTCGAATACTGAACAATTATTCTACATATATTGGCAATGACGGAAAGAATTTTTATTACCCAATGAATTTGTCAGTATGTTAGAAGTCTTGTAAAGAATAATATGATTATGCGGTGTCAGGTAGTTTGTCATTCAATTTGTGAAGTTGGTTGAAGTGAAGAATATCATGACTTATGAAGAAATCATAAAGAACTGTAAACTATAGGAAAGCCATAATTCCTTATCACGAAAGCTAGTAGATGTTATATTCCATCTAAGGAGGTCTTATTCTTATTCTCAAAGATGTCGATTGTCGGTGTCTGTCTTGGTAAGGGAATTCTCAAAGACTTATATCCTTTCTCATAAGAAGAGACTAAAGGATTGCCAAAATTCAGTGTAAGGAAGGTCTTACATCTAATAGTAAGAAAGAGAGTAGATTCCATATTTCATCTAAGAAGGTCTTATACTACTACTCAAAGATGCCAAATGTCGATATGTCTGTCTTGGGAAGTAATGCTAAGAGACTTATATCATATCCAAAAAGAAAAAAACTAAAGGAATGCAATAATTTCTTATCAGGAAGGTCTTACATCCAATAGTAAGAGAGAGAGAGAGTAGATGCCATATTCCATCTGAGGTCTTACACTACTACTCAGAGATGTTAAATGTCAATATGTTTATCTTGGGAAGGAATGATAAGAGACTTATATCCTATCCTAAGAGAAATAAACTAAAGGAATGCCATAATTCCGTGTCAGGAAGGTCTTACATCCAATTGTAAGAGAGATAGTAGATTTCATATTCCATCTAAGGAGGTCTTACACTACTACTCGAAGATGTTAAATGTCGATATGTCTGTCTTTGGAAGGAATTCTAAGAGACTTATACCCTATCCTAAAAGGAAGAGACTAAAGGAATGCCATAAGTTTGTTTGAGGAAGGTCTTACATCCAATAATAAGAAAGAGAGTAGATGTCATATTCCATTTAAGGAGGTCTTATACTACTTATCAAACATGTCTATGTCGGTATTGGAAGAGGAATGCTATGTGACTTACATCTTATTTTAAGGAAAAGACTAAATGAAAGCCATAACTCCATGTCAGGAAGGTCTTACATCCAATTGTAAGTGATAGAGTAGATGCCATATTGTATTTAAGGAGATCTTATACTACTTCTCAAAGATATCAACGGGGTTGATATGTCTTTAAAAGAAACAAAAGAGAAATGCATTGCTTCATGGTTTCCGTTTGGGATTTTCATTTTATGAGTTGAAATTGTCATTTTAAAATTATGTTGGTGTTCATTTTGGCTTTCTTCGTCTTGCACAAGCTTCGTCAATAGCTAGGGATTTTGTCTTTTACAGAAAAATTAAAGTTTTATTTACCCATAAAAGATAACATATAGCGATAGATAGGATCTCGGTAGTATGTTATACATTAAACATGATGTCAATTTGATAGATTCATCTTTTGTCATATCACTAATCTCACTAGACCATCCATGGATATCCTTCACTTTGAGATATTTTTGGAATAAATTTGGTTAAATATAACTAAGGTGCTTAGAATTTTATAGGGTCATGATAGTTTTAAAGGTTTCAATCCTTTGAGTTCAGGTAAGGATTGATATCCAATTGGATGCTTATCAGAGCGCATCCTCCATAGTGTCTCCATATTGTTATTGAGATTCATTGTCTGCTCACATTTGGTATGCAGTGCTTGGCTACGTCAGCTCCATTTCCTTGTAGGACTAACATTCATCCTCCTATGAGGGGAATCTGATAAGAACCATGGAATTCTCCTAGGCCCACTATACGTATTTCTTGTACCAACATAATTGAACACCGGTTCAATAAGGATAGTGTACAGAAGTGTCTCTAAAAATCATGACAGTCACTATGAGGTGGGATACAATCTCCATCTTTAAAAATATTGATGATACAGCTGTCTGGAATACAACTTGATGGCATTATGTCCTAAGCCACCAATCATTTGATATTTGGAAAATCTCCATAAGCAGCGGATCTACTGGTTCATGCCGTAAGATCCCTAGAGCGTTTCCATCTCTCTCCTTAGCATAGTTATATCAACAGCCATATTGGCTAGTTATTCATACTTTGCCACGTATACATTTGTTTAGTTTGGAGTATGTTCTCCATTGTAGATGTCCTTCTCGTCCGTGATCATGCGCTTCCATCACTTACTCGACGATGGCTGCTTGTTCATCCTCATCGAATACTTTAGTGAAAAAATGAATATGTTCAAGTATGTTGATTGTATGACCATCAACTTGTTTATATTGTTCAAAATAATCTCATTTGATAAGCTGAATGTGCCTAAGCTATTCTTCATAAATAATTTGTCTGTCGATTGGTTCATCTGACTTTGTGAGGTTGAGAACTGATACATACAAACTCAAAGCGAAGACAATCCTTTCTATTGCTTCTTCTTCTTTAGGGTCCGAATTTCAACTACTATACTAGAAAATACATCACCAGGTTTGTACTCAATAATCAGAAACTAAAATTCCTCACCATCTTCGTCCATGGGATCCATGTCTTGTCATTCATTTTCCTCAAGTTTTTTAAGTTGTTTGTTTCGATTTCGTCTTTGAGTCTGAGTCAATCCTTATGTAATCTTATTCATTCCAACAATGGATGCCACCAGAATCCCTTGTGCTGGAGCACCTACTACCATTTTTAGTTTTCCAATGTCAAGTTTTCATTTATGTTCTGTCAGTTTTACTCTTTTTTTAGTGACATGTCATTATCAGGTTCTAAATTCCAGCATAGTTGATTTCCCATCTACTTCCTTATTGACAATGGATAACAACAGTCCATCTTACAATAATTCAACTTGTGTCAGGTCAAAATCAAAAAAATTTCTTGTCCCTTTGTCGATGCATCGATGGTCCAGTGCTAAACATACACCACCTCATAAAGTGAACAAATGTCTGTTGTTTGACTTTTTTCCTGCAAGTGACAGGTTAATGTAAACATGTCAGATCTCGTTTTAAGTCATTTCATGTGAATGTCAAGAAATCTTTTAGGATTCATTCAAATTGTTTTAAGAAGTTGTGCTTACAAACACCTATTTGATAAGCAAGAAGGAAATCTCAAAGAGACACCATTAGAAAAACTTCAAATTCATTTTATAATTATTTTCTAGGTCTACAAAGGAGTCATTATTCTTTATTTCATGTAATATTTTTTCAAATACCGCCCATTGATTGGGGTTAAAACTATTATTCCTTAACAATCGACCACTGATAGGATCCCCCCGAACATGACTTTCCAACTACATACGGGCCCTCCCATGTTGGTTCGACTTTTCCACTTATTTTTTGATGAGCTAGGATAGGACTTCAGAGTAATAAAACCATGTTCCCAATTTGAAATTTCCAAGGGCGAACAATTTGTTGTGGGCTCGTACCATTTTCACTTGATATAGTTCAAGATTTTCTTGAGCTTGCAGACATTTGCCTTCCAAACTTTCAAGTTCTTCAAGTCGTAGTCTTCTATTTTATTCTTCAGTGATTTTATTTGTAACTATAATCATGAGAGAAGGAATTTGCATTTCAAGATAAAGTACAGCCTCATAACCATATACTAAAGAAAATGGTGTTGACCGTGTTAGTGTTTGGTATGTTGTACGATAGGCCCATAAAGCTTCAATCAATCGTTTATGTTGTTATCTTGGGCTGTTAGTCAATATATTTTCAAAATTTAGACTAGTGTTTTATTAAAAGCTTCAACCAATCCTTTGGCATTAGGGTAGTAAATTGTTGAATATCTCTAGTATATTTCATGCTTTGGATGAAGTTATTCATCTTTGTATTTTTTAAGCCTAGTCTGTTGTCTGATATGACCCTTCAAGGAAATCCAAATCTATAGACAATGTGTGTTTTGAAAGAGTGGAGAACTTGTTCTTCTTTGACTTCTCAGAGCAGTACTTCCTCTGCCCATTTGGAGAAGTAATCTCTAGCAGCTAAAATTAATCGATGTGCTTTAGATGATGGATGGTCTATAAAGCCTACTATGTCTATGCCCCAAAATTCAAATGACCATGATGCAATTGATGGGTGTAATACATTTGGTGGTTGATGTAAGACCGCTACATGTAACTGCCATTGATAACATTTCTTTGCAGTTTCGAGATAATCAATCATCATTGTTGGCCAGTAGTATCCCATTCTTTTTATTTTCATTTTCATTTTTTTTCCATATTAGTGTGCACCACATAGACCTTAATGAACTTCTTTAACATTTTTTCGAGCCTCATATTGGTTTAGACATCTTAACCACATCTAATCGAAGGATCGTTGGAAATTAACATCGTTTTCTAGAGCGTAAGACAATGTTCTCTGTTTAATTTGGGATGCAATGGAAATTTTTTCAGGTAATTATTCGGTTCACATATATTAAATAATTGGTTCTCGCTAATCATCCTCTTCTCTAACGATTGCTGTCGCTATTATCTCTTTGATCATGTTGTTGAAATTATCAATGTCAACTTGAGAAATAACTCATCATTCTCTTATGGAAATTATAACTTCATCTTCTTCTGGACAAGCAAAAGCTTTTGCAAGCTTAGCTAAAGCATCTACTAGAGAGTTGTCTTGTCTTGAAATTAGGAAGAACTTTACATTTGGAATATGCTGAAGCAATTTCAGAGTGTAACAGAAATATTTTTCCAGTCCCAGTTTCAAAGTTTGGTATTTTCGCAATTTGATTGATGATCAGTTGAGAGTCTCTGTAGATGTCGATAAATTTTATTTTAATTTGTATCGTCAGTTCTAAATTTGTTATGGGTGCCTCATTTTATGCTTCATTGTTTATTCATGGTTAAGTCAGATTATAGGAAAATGGCATCATCGCTTTATCTGGAGTAATGAAGATTAATCCTACTCCTGCTTTGCCAGGTATAACTATTTTTCTATCCTTGTATTTCTGAGCAGATGACGCTCCGTCATAATATAATTCCCATTTTTTTCTGTTATAATTTTTTTATTTCCAATACTTGCTCATCAGGAAAATCATCAGTAAGAGAAGATTCAGCTGTTATATGGTGTGCTGCTAAAAATTCTGCCAAACTTTGTTCTTTAACAGCGCATAAATGTTCAAATGTTATGTCAAACTGAAGCAATATCATTGCCTATCTTGCTAATCTTCCAGAAAGCATTAGTCCTGTCATCAAATATTGGAAAGGGTTAACTCTTGAGATAAGAGTTACATTATGAAATAACATATAATGTCTTAACTTTTGAATTGTGATGATCAATGCCAAATAATGTTTCTCAATTGCAGGATATTTTATTTTAGCTGGGACCAAACAACGACTTAAGTAGAATAATGCAGTTTCTTTACCCACATCATTGACTTGAGCGAGTAATGCTTTGAGGGAACTGTCTAATGCTGCATCGTAAATAATTAGATGTCTCTCTAATATAGGAACCGCTACAATAAGAGGTGTTCTCAAGTATTATTTGATGTTTTCAAAGGCAAGTGGGCTTTTTTCATCCGACAAAAATTTGGTATCTTTTATGGTCAAGGCGGTGAGAGATTGACACCTACCTGAAAGATTGGAAATGAAAAATCGGATGTACGCTAGTTTTCCTTGAAAAGATCGTAGTTGGGTCAATTTTTAGGAGGAGGCATGTTCAAAATGACTTCAATTTTGAGGGGGTCAATTTGGATCCCACGATGTTGAACCACAAATCTTAAAAATTTTCCTGAGGTGACAGCAAAGGCGCACTTTAAAGGATTCATTTTAAATTAAAATTTCATAATCGTTCATAGACAATTTTCAAATCGTAGACATGAGCATCTTTTTGTTTACTATTGACAACCAAGTCATCCACATAACATTCAACTTGATTGTGGATAAGTTTGTCAAAGATTCGTGTCACACCCATTTGATAGGTAATACCAGCATTCTTTAATCCGAACGGCATTTCTTTGTAACAGTATATTTCGATAGTTATTCTGAAAGTTGTATTTGATTCATCTTCTGAAAACATCTTGATCTGAATGTATCTTGTTGATCCATCCATAAAGGAAAGTATTTCATGTGTTGATGTAATGTCAACCAACAACTCTAGAATTGGTAAAGGAAATTCATCCATTAGTCAAGCCTTCTTTAGGTCTCTGAAGTACACAGACTCAAATTTAACCATTTTGCTTCATTACTCGCATTGTGTTAGCCAGCCATGTTGAGTATTTTTCTTCTCGAACAAAATTGGCTTCGATCAGCTTTCTGACTTCAGCAATGACTTGTTGCTACATTTCAACACGCATTATCTTGGAGCTTTGTAGTTTGGTCTAATCCAAGTTTATGGATTACGACTTCTGGAGAGAGTCAAGACATTTGGTTGTAACTCCAAGCAAAGAAGTCTTTGTACTCTGTCAATCAACAAAATATTTCGTTTGCTTCAATGTCGTTAAGGAGTGAACTAATAAAAGTCAGTTTTAGATTTTCTTCCATTCCTAAACTTATTTCTTTTAGTTCATCCACTGTTGATTTAATGTCTTCTTCAAATTCTTATGGTACATCTTTGATTGCAAGATCAGATGTTTGCTCAGAATCAGGTCCTTCGATGACAACAAGGCAAAATTTTATGTCATCTAGAGGTTCAAGAGTACCAAAGCCAATGCCTTCTTTAGATTTATGGTTTCATTTGATGTTAATCCAAGATTGTTCAAAATGATAAAATTGATTTAATGTCCATTGTCTAGGTATCAAACCATTTTGAATAATTTTTTAAACACATGGAGAATAAAGTTGAAAATAAATTTTCCTTGATTTCATAACATATTCTTCTTCAAGTTTTACATTTATCTCAGAACTACAAGAAGTAGAACCAAGTCAAAATTTTATAGGTTTTTTGTCCTCACCATTACTTCTTTGACCACTAAATCCTCAATTTTTAATGGAGAAATTGGGGTCAGGGTCATAGCATGTGTATAGTGATTGATTCATTTTTACATGGGCTTAAATTGTTTTTCTTCATCTTCTTCTTCAAGAGATATCTTGAATTGTGGTTCTTTTGAAATTATCAATGTAGTATTTTATTTTTATTTTTCTTCTTCAGAGTCCAGACAAAATTTGAAGTTTGATGATTTCTTTGTGTCGATTGTTGTATTTTCCCTCTCTCATTCTTGTCCCTAATCTCGACCTCGGATGCGAGTCTGATGAGAGTTTTTATCCATTATGGTTGTTGAAGAAAAATCTTTGTCAACTTTTTTTTTCCTTTTTTGTGGTATTTTTCACTCATTTTCTTGTTTTTGTCCTTTTCTTCTACATTTGGAGACATTACTACATCTTTAGAGAATATCATTTTCTTTATTGGAGCGTAGTATGCAGCATCTTCATGGACACCAATTTCATGAACTAAGAATGATTGTAGATCTCTTGTAATACAACGTTATTGTACTTTCTGTAGATATTTTATGCACTGATGTAGTGAAGCGGGAATCATCTTGTGCTCATGAAGTCATGGTCTACCAAGTAAGGCATTAAAAGAAGTTTCAGAGTTGATGACATGGAATTTCACCATTATCACCAAATTTTCCTTTTTTAAAAGCTGTGTAATCGTCCAATAGCTCATTCTCCTTGTTGGTTGAATCCTTGTAACATCATTTTATCTTTCGTTAGCTACTAAGCTTTGATGTCCAAATACGCGAGAGTTCTCAAGTTCATAAAGTTAATTGAGGCACCATAATCAATAAGCACTCTTGGAAGTGTTGTGTCATTAATATTTATTGTGATGTATAATGGACGATTATGTTCGGTTGTTCCGAGAAACAAGTTATTGTCAGAGAAAGTTATTTTAATTTGTTCTTCTAATGAATAAGCCTCATTTGAAGAAGTGCTAGCGAGTTGAGCTAAACAAATTTTGGAATTTGAAGGAGCTTTTATCAGTGTCTCTCTCATTTCTTTGGAAAGGATAAGAGCGTCGTAGATGCTCAACTTTGTTGGTAATTTTATTAAATGGGCTAACACATTCTAGTCCTCATTGTTATGAAAATTTTCATTGTTTCTTTCAGATAATCGTTCTTATACATGAGGAATGATTTATTCTGGTGTAATGATTGATTTTTCTTTTTCTTTCAGGGTCATCCTTGGTGGTAGAATCCTTCCACTTTGCAACTTATTTTCAATTATTTATTCTGGTGTCTTATTTGACTCTTTTTCCTCTGAATCAGAGAGTTCCAATTCTATGGAAATTGATACTCCTTCTAATTCAAGCATTCCAATGTCGTCTTCATTTTCATTATTATTAGAACTTTGATGTCTTGATTGTCATTAAACTCATCGAGATTGTGTATGATTTTAGTATTGGCTACAAGATCAAAATTGGATTGTTCATTTTCTAAGGTATCATCAGAAATAGATAAGATGTAAGCAGAACTGGAAGTATTTTTATTCATAGTGGAGTTAAAGTCATACAAGGTCAACGACTCGAGGTATTTCCTCCCTTCGTCTGAGACAACTATCCTAGTAGATTGTGGAGGAACACTAGAAGTGAAAAATATAAAGCGAACAACAACCCCTAAATCTAAAGGACCTCTAACCCTTTTTTTATTCATTCTTTTTCTTTTTCTTTTCTTTCCTGCAAGAATCCATTATCGTTGATGTCAAATCTTGAGTGATTTGGAAGTCCTCGAAAATCTTCTCAAGAGATTGGTTATGAACAATAATGTCATTGTTGTCATCTTTGGAAGAATAGCTGGGAAGAAGTTTATCAACCAAGATCATGTTAACTGAACATTTTTCATGTTCTTTTAGGTATTATTTTAGGATCATTATATTCTCATTTCAACCAGTCTTTAAAGACAAAACATTCTTCAATTTTGTGTTCGAGCATAAGGACTGTAATTAGTATTATCCTTCATATAATATTTTCTTGGTCCTCTAGCTTTAAGCAATTTGAATTCTGATATTCTCAGCAAGCTACGGAATATATTTCCAACTGCTTCTGTCTTTAATGGATACTCTTTGTTCATTCTTTCGGACATTGATTTATTGTCTGCCGGTGATAGTGTGGATTGTTGAAATTGCAGCTGTGAAGACGACTATGATTATTGTTGATTTATATTTTGACATTGCTTCTTCTGCTCGAGTTGCACTTGCAGCACTTGCTTGCTCTTATCTATTGTTTAGGCATTTCCTGAATTCCTTTCAAATGTTTTAACCAATTTTGTCTTCTAAGTCTTTTGTGTTACACTCATTTGCTTTGCTTTCTTTTGAAGGTTGGCATCTTTGTTGAGTAGTTTTTCAAATATCTTTACTTTAAATCCTTTAAGCATGAAGGCAATAGAACCATGAATACTTTTTAGCAAAATTTTAACTTCATGTTGTTTCTGAAGTTATGGTTCACATCTCATGCTGAGATTTGTCCAGCACAAAATGTAATCCACAAGGGTCTTTCCTGACTTTTTTTCTTCACTTCTAAATCTACAACTGTTATATGATGTTGTGCTTCAAGTTTAACAAATTTCTTAATATAACCATTGAAAACTTCTTCATACCAAGGAAAAGTAACTCCAGTAAGAATGTTGACGAATCGACGAAACCTAAGAGCATCGCTTCCTCTTGCGTTGTAGCAGCTTGCTCTGAAATGTGCCAGATGATGATGAGGATTACTGGTTCCATCAAACATCTTAAAGAGAGGTGGAACAAATCTTTTACGATATTGGACAAAATCAATTTTTTTTAGATAGGTCTACCCTTCGGAATTAATGATCTGACCCCACCTCAGCCATTGTCTCTTTCATTTTTTATTCCACAAGTTGTGTGATTTACTTTTCTGGAATTTCGCCTTGAGTGGAATCTTTTTTTGTCTTTGAGTGCTTTCCTCAATTTATATTCGTTCTCTTATGTATTCAAGAATATTTATTGCTTTAAGTCTAATGATTTGAACAACAGGTAGAGCAGTTGTTTGTGGAAAATTTTGTAAATTTGCCATCATTTCCTTGATCTTTGTTCAAGACGATTGATTTGCTCATCTCATGGTTGAATAATAGACAGAACCCTTCTATTAGGTTTTGTTTGGCTGTTGGAGGTAGTTCTTGTGCTGTGGAAGTCATTCGTGTATCTACCATGTTTATTTCCGCATATTCCTCACTTTGAGTATTTGAAGATTTTTCCTTTCTCCATGTCGATAATCATTTGATGTCGGCTCTCAACTTTTTCAGTTTTTCCTCAAATGTCTTAACAGGAGATTTTTCACAAATCTTTTCCTGAGATGTTTCCATAGAAGTTTTTACATCTTCACGTGTCCATGTGTTTGTCTTGAGTATTCAACAAGATGTTAGAGGAAGTATATCATGATGGTGTGAGTAGGAATGATCTACATTTTTTAACATTTGCACAAGATCTTTCATTTTTGCAGATGTCTTTTCTGCCTCCAAGATTAATTCATCATGTCTCGTTCTATCTCTTGAGTCATATCTTGCACTCTTTGTCCCAATTGAAGTTTAACATGTACCCGAGTATACTGACTCTCTGATGGGAATTGTTGGTTCATTTCTTGATAAATAGAATGCTCTTGAGCAAGAAGCTTCTTTTTCATGGATGTTTAGACTGCACATCCAATTTTTTCCAGACTTCTAGAGATCAAACATCTTTCTTTTTGTGCAAGTCCTTTGAACACAGAATATATAGTTTGTATTGAAGAGGAATTTTCTCTTTGGAATGTATTATCTTCGTACTCGACAGGTACTTGATAAAACTTTTCTTCTTTCAAGAAGTGTTCCCAAAAACACTTTCCTCAGATTCAAATGATTCAAGATGGTTGATTTCATTTATTTTCTTCTTCCTTTTAAGAGAACGAGTTATATTTATTCATTGAATTTTTGTTAATGGAATACTCTTGGAATAAGATACATCTTCATATATAGATTGTGAGAAAATATCATCTTCAACATAAACTTTCTTTCCCTTCTAATCGATTTCTTCCTCCATGTTCTTAAATATAAATTTTTCTACAGAAAATCTTTGAGGAAGATCTTCTCCAGAAATAAGAAAATCTTTCTAGGAATTTACTTTAAACTTCTCGAAGGTTCGGTAATGAGTTGGGACGGACTATTCATCATAAATTTAGTTTCATTAAACAACCCAAAGTCATTTTAATAGAAGCAAGTATCTTCATTGATTGGTGTGTTAAGATTTCGAAAGTAGGAAAAGATCCGATTCTGGAAAATCCATTAGAGTTTTCTGAAAAATTTAGAAAGATGATAGGTCAAAATATAGTATAGACTCATTTTTTAAACTAGGAATTTATTATGTTATGTTTTATATCTTTTCATAGAGATTGTGGAATGTGTGTCATAGATATCATGGAATATCTGTCATAGATATCATGGAATGTCTGTCTTAGATGTCATGGAATGTCTGTCATGGATGTCATGGAATGTCTATCATAAATGTCATGGATTGTCTGTCATAAATGTCATGGAATGTTTGTCATAGATAACTCTTATGATTAAAGAGTTAAGATCGAGAAAGATAATATTATTTGTCAAAATAAAGAATATTTTTGAATGAAGAATGAATGATTTAATGAGAGAAAAGGAGAAAGAAGATCCTCAGCAGAGTCGCCACTCTCTTGTAGGCCGTTGGAGCTCATGTCGTTGCCTCTGTCACCGCCAATTCACGTCATCATGCCTTGGTTCGATATTGTTATTTTAAAGGAGTTTTCAATCTATTTATCAATTTTATTTCCATATTCTTGAAGTAACTTATTCTTTTGAATCATGTAAAAGATTCTCAGATGTTAATAAACTAGGAGAAGGAAGAAATTGGCTAAAAATAGAAAACATGAGAAAAGAAAGGTCGGGATGATCTTCATTATGGTAGACATTATAGAGAAAATGATTTCTCTTATAAGGAAAACCATATGAGGAATTTGGTAACCAGAGAATTAGGTATATCTCCAATTCTGAGTTCTTCTTTCTCATATAAGATCAAGCTCCTATAGTTAATTACATCTTAGATAGTCAAAATTATTTAAGAAGACTCCTGATTTACATTAACACTCTTTCTTCGAAGAAATGTTAAGGTCAAGGAAAAAAAACATCAAATTTTTATTCCTAGGGTAATAGGTTTCTATGACTGCACTTCAACTCTAAATTTTTTGTTTTGTTTTGTTTCTTAATGATGTTTTGTTTTTGTTTTGTTTTGTTTTATGTCATGTCATGTTATTTTGTTATTATGTTTTTGTCAGTTTGTTTTTATGATTTGTCTTCAAGCTTACCTTCTCCCACTTCATATTGTCGTCTTATAAAATAGAGTTAGTATACCCTATAACATGTAAAGAAAATCTAAAGCGCAATTTATTTCATGTCTTCAGCATACCTGCAAAACAAAACATGATGCACATAAAATCATGTTTAAATTTTTTAATTTAGTTGGTTGAATAAATTTTTAAACCACCTCGTCAATATGTCTACGCTTCGTCGTCTCGAGGTCGTAAAGTATTCAAATCTAAATAGTCCGAAAGGTGTTTAAACCAGGACCGTAAGATTCTTGTCAGCAACCGGAGATTGCGTCATCCAAGAAATCTTCGTAGATCTGAACACAACTGTTCAAGTTGCATTAGGTTATCTTCCTTTATTAGGGTTTAACTTAAGTTTTAATGTCTTATTTAGTTTTTAGGGAAAATTTTAGGTTGTTTACGATTTATTAATCGATGGAGTTTTGTCATTTTATCATTTATTTTTATTTGGGATGACCCGATCAAGATCACATGGTTTCATCATCCTAGATCATTATGTTTGCAGTTTGATTAGCCACAAATAACTAAAAGATATTTTGTTAGCAGATTTTATTGCACTTATGTTTATGTTGGTGGGTTGATGAGATGAATTATTGTGTCATTTATTTTAGGTCTAATGTTAGTTAGACCTAAGTAATTTTTGTTGAGGTCCAATATATTGGGCAAAAGATCTAGGTTTAATGTTGGTAAAACGTAAGGATTGATGTCGTTAAAATTTAATTTTGATATAACCTAAGATATGGAAATGATTTAGGCTCAATGTAGATAGAACCTAAAGTTCATGATGGTTTAGGCCTAGTATATGGAGGACTTAAGTGAATCTAGATTCAATATAGATAGAATCTAAAGTTTAAGATGGTTTAAGTCTAATGTAGATAGGACATACGGTGGTTTAGGTTCAATGTAAGTAGAACCTAAAGTTTAAGATGGTTTAAGTCTAATATAGGTAGGACTTAAGGGGATTGAGATTCAATATATGTAGAATCAAAAGTTTTTGATGGTTTTAGTCCAATGTAGATAGGACTTAAGGTGTTTTAGGTTTAATATAGGTAGAACCTAAGGTTAAAATGATTTATGTTCAATGTAGGTAGGACATGAAGTTGACTTAGATCCAATGTGATTAGGACTTGAGCTTGATTTAGGTTCAATATTAAACCTATGATTTGAAATGATTTTAACTGCGACGTGTTTAAGACTCTGAGTTGATTTTAATCCAATGTAATTAGGACCTAAGGTTGATTTAGGTTCAATATTGGACCTAAATTTGAAATAGTCTTATGTCCAATGTGGTTTGGACTTAGAATTGATTTTAGGTTCAATATAGATTGAACCTAAGGTTTGGTTCAATTTATGTTCAATGTAGGTTGAACATATAGTCCAGGTTAACTTAGGTAGATTGAACCTAAAGTTTAGATTGACCTAAGTTGGCTTAAGCCTAAGGTTTTGTGTTGCCTTAGGTTAGGTCGAACATAAGTATTTGAGTTGACGTAAGTCTACTGTAGTTAATACTTAAGGATTTAACTAAATCTAATTTAGATTAGATCTAACTAGGTTTGAAGTTTAATTACACATAATATGAGTAAGGTTTAATTAGGTCTAGTTAGGGTTTGACCTAATTGGGGTTAAATTCAGTTAAGCCTAATGTAATTAAGGCTAAACGTGATTAATTAGGTCTAATTAGGGTTAGACCTAATTAGGTTTAGGTTAAATTAAGCTAATGTAAGCAAGGCTTAATGTGATTAATTAGTTCTAATTATGGTTAGACCTCATTAGATTTAGGTTGAATTAAGCCTTATGTAAGTAAGGCTTAATGTGATTAATTAGGTCTAATTATGGTTATACCTAATTTGGCATAGGTTGAGTTTAGCCTAATGTAAGTAAGGCTTAACGTGATTAATTAGGTCTAATTATGGTTAGACCAAATTGCAATTACTTTTCTTAAACCTAAAGTGATAATGGCATAAAAGGGTTTATTTAGGTTTAATGGTGGTTTATTTATTGTGCTAAATCAAGTGTGATTAAGGCTTAATAGGGTTTAATTAGGTCCAATTGTGGTTTATACTTAATTGGGGTTAATGATGTTAAACCTAATGTACTTATGTTTTATTAGGGTTTAATTAAGTTTAATTGTGGTTTAGACTTAATTAGGATTTTTTATGTTAAACCTAATGGAGTTAAGGCCTAATAAGGTTTAATAAGGTCTAATTGTGGTTTAGATCTAATTATGGTTTATTGTGTTAAACCTAATGTAGTTAAGGTTTAATAAGGTTTAATTAGGTCTAATTGTGGTTTAGACCTAATTATGGTTTATTGTGTAAAACCTAATGTATTTAAGGTTTAACAAGATTTAATCAGGTCTAATTGTGGTTTAGACCTAATTAGGGTTTATTGTGTTAAAGTTAATGTAGTTAAGGTTTAACAAGGTTTAATTAGATTTAATTGTTGTTTAGACCTAATTAAGATTTATGATGTTAAACGCAATGTGATCAAGGCCTAACAGAGTTTAATCAGGTCTAGTTGAGGTTTAGACCTAATTAAGATTTATGATATTAATCCTAATGTGACTAAGGTCTAAGAGAGTTTAATAAGGTCTAATTGAGGTTTAGACCTCAATAGCATTTTGGTAATGTATGAGTTCATCTTGATTAAACTTAAATGTTTATGTGTGGTTTTAATCCCCTTGGGGATTGGATTCAAGTCAAATCTTATATACATGTTGGTTAGACCTAAGGGATTTTGACTTTACGACTTCAAAGGTTAGATTCAATAGTCTTCAGGAGATGACTAAATCCCACGTTGGTTAGGGTTTCGGCTCATCTTAGATCTAGATAGAGGTTAAATCTAAGGGTTAGGACTTGGTTAATCCTATATGTCATTCAACGCTATAGTTCAAGCCTAAAAATTTTGAGGGTTTAAACTGAAAATCTGAAATTTAAAATTTTGACCCTAAGTGATGAAGATGTCATTTTAAAATTTTAAGTGGTTAAAAAAATGTTATTTTAGATTTTAAAAGTGTCCGCTCTAAATTTTCTAACCATTTTCAAATTTAATTTCCAATTTCTTAATTTTTTATAATTGTTTTGGTAATCAATACAAAATTTGATTAAAATTGGAAAACTGGGTCCTAGGGAATTTTCATAACATTGGAAAAATTAGAGGATGTTTCGAAGGACTTAAAGGTTAATCCATAAAATTTTCGGATTTTGGTAATTATAAATAATTTTTAATAATTAAATTACTCTAAAAAGTAATTATTTAATTAAAAATTAAATATAATTATTTAAATTTTGATTGTACATCCATAATTTTCTACTTATTTTCCTAAATCCAGGGGTATTTTTTTCATATTTATGTGATTTTTCTTTGTCAAGATATGAATTTTTGAAGATTTTAGGTATTTTATGGAATTAATTAATTCAAAAAAACCTATTTATCCACTTATTTGACGTGGTGCCAGCTCGAACCTCAGATTCGTCAAATTTCCATGCAGCGCGGTTCAGTTGGATGTGCTTTACAAGTGGATAACCATGTGGTCCGCGGTTTAATATGTTTCATATAAACAGATCAGTGGTCCAATCAAATCCTAGCCGTTGATCTCCGATACACGAAAATGAATGACATCAGTTCATCATCCCCGTGGGCTTTTAACTAAAAACCGTCAGATTTCAAATACTAATAACACTAATTTCTCCATCGATTTGGATGAAATTTCTTCCTACAACATCATCTCAACGTGGCAAATCAATCCATACAGGAACAAAAGATAAGTAGTAGAACTAACAGTTTAACAAAAACAATTAAGTAAAGAAACTAAATACAAGCACTGTCCAACACAAATACAACAAATCACTAACATAATAAAGTCCAAATATTCAAACACATCAAAGGAAAGAAAGAAAAGAACACACTACACATCAACATCTTCATCATCACTAGCATCATCATCACTATCATCATCATCACCAACTCTCAAATCTTTATTCTATCACTATGGTACAAGTGAGATTCAATGCCTTTTACCTGATTATGTAAGGCTATGATATCTCCTTCCTGAATCGTCAATTGTTTCATAATAGAATCCAAAGAAATATTATCAAAATTGGATGGCCTTCGGTAGAAGCATGAGCAGAAGTAGACGCTGAAGTAGAAGGTATGTTAACTCCAGTCCATGGTCTAGTCCCAAAATGTCTGTCATATTTTTCCAAGTTTGTTTTTCCAATGGGTTTATGTGATGACAAATATTCTTCCCAAGTCTCATACTTCACACCAGATTCAACACATAAGGTAGTAATAAGAGTAGGGTAGCCAAAACCTCCTTTAGTTCCTCCTTTCGAGGACATAAGCATGTTTTTATAAATAAGGGAGTCAAATTCAATAATTTTAGCTGAATACAATAGTTTAAAGTGTCTCTCTCACGGGTTACCTCACTAAAATGGTTGGTGGGCAGTAACCTATCGGATATGAAATATTGCCATGCACAAAAATTAACATTAAGTTTCGAGAAAACAAAGTTTACCCGTCACACATTTTAATCTTCCAGACTTTATTTTCATCAGTTAAAAATCCCATAATCTCATCTAATTCATCATCAGTAGGATGGAACTCAGAAAAGAAGTAGGTTGAAACACTGTGCAGCTTTTATATGTGGTTAATACGAACATAACTGATATCCACATATTACTCTCATACATAAACCAAATCATCATATTCATCCGATAGATTAGTATAAAACTCTCAGACAACTTAAACTATAGTTACAACAGTGAAATAACAAAAGTTATCCCACTATCGCTCGACAGTCAAGTATTCATTTTTTCAGGCATGGCGTAAAAAACAATGTATTGCAGATTAGTGTACCTATGTCGTGCCCTTACACCGATGAACTTATTAGAATCAAATGTTAATTTTCTCTGCCTCTCTTCATTTTAGAAGACATGGTTAAACTAAAAAAAAATTCATGATAAATTCCTAAAATCACAAACTCAACTTCAAGAGGTTCCTAAAAACACAATCTAAGCATAAAAAATCATTCAACCATGGATTTCACACTATTTTCATCAAGTATTAAAATTTTTTTCCTAATCCACAAGGTGGATGAAATCCATTGTCAAATAAAAAATTTTCAAAGCAAGGTGAAGATCTTACCGAATGATAAAAAAACCCAAAGTTTAGAGGCCTAACTCCAAGCTAATCAAGCATAAAATGAAACCCTAGGGGAGTAAAATGTGAAAAAATGGAGGAAGGAGACGAATCAAGGTTGAAAATGGAAAAAACCGTGGGTACAAGCTCTTAAAATGACTCAGGAGTTAGATCGGCGTTATAGCGCCCTATATAACTGGATGAATAGCGCTATTTTGCCCAAGAGTGGCATTCATAGCTCCCTGCATAATCTGATGAATAGCGCTATAGCGCCAATTATGCCCATCCAGATTTAAAAAAAAATTATATTTGAAAAGGAAATAGAAAATCTAGGATGTAGAAAGGCTATTCTTCAAGCTTTAACGACCACTTTTATAGTTATTGAGTCCGTCGTCATTCCAAAATTTCAAGGCCACTTTTTCAAAACAAAATAGAACTTATTTTCCCATATTAATTATAATTTCATCACATACAACACAACCACATAGACATCATCAGATGTTCATACAAAAAGACAATAAAAACAACACTAAGACTTAATGCAAATAAGATAGACACACCTTATGGAATCACATAACACTAAAATAGAAATATATATATTAAAACATCCTTTAGGACCACTCATGATCAGTGGTGACATTCTCTAACCCACTCATCAAATAATTTCAATCGTACGAATGGTAGAAAGGAGCATGAGGAAATTCATTAACAAATTTATCATCGATCCACTTGTTGGTGCTATAGATATTTCTTGACTATCTTGGAAACAAGTCAAACTATTGAAGTACAGTTTCAATTGCTAATCCATTTACTCGTATTGATGGAACAAATTTTCAAATTTTGTATGTAGAAGAGAAATCTCACCTTCAATCTTCTCAAGTTTGTCCATAAGTCGCATCAGACTTAATGCAAGATATCCATTGAAGTAGGTTCGAGTATCTTTACGCACCAACTTCTTATCTTCTAATCTTCCATTGTAATTAATCTTCATGATTGCTCAATAGTAATGAAATTTCCACTCTCAAATTTCTTTAAAATACTTAAGAATGTTGTAGGGATTCTTCAAATGAGGTCTTAGGCAATTTTATATAGTGGATGAAGACTGAAAACCAAAGTTTTTGGCGGTTTAAAGGAGTTATTCGAACTGTGGTGCTGTAGCACCAAAACAATATACTCAATTTTCAAATTTCATTCTTCCACTCTTCAAATCCTTTAATATAATAATGTTTCGTGCCAACAAATTTATATAAGACTCACAATCACTATATAAAACTCATCACAATAGCAATTTAAATCCAAATCACACTGATAACTAGGGTCGCCTCCCACAAAGCAGTTGGTTTAATATCTTCAGCCTAACATAACCAATGTTTTAATAAGGTTTGACCCAACATTAGGATCACTTCAAATGAAAGACCCTCTCCATTTATGTAAGCTTTCAATTTGTGTCCATTTACCAAAATCACTCTCCCAGTTTTTTGATCTTCAATATCAATAGCCCCATATGGATATGATTTTACCACAATAAATGGTCCTGACCACCTGGATTTAAGATTTCCTTGAAATAATTTCAATCTTGAATTATAAAGCAATACTTCTTGCCCAGGCTAAAAATATTTTTTTAGAATATTTTGATCATGCCTAAATTTCGTGTTCTCCTTATAAATTTTGGCAATCTCATAAGCTTCATTTCTCAATTCATTCAGCTCATTTATTTACTGTAATTACTTTTCCTCGGCCTCTTTCAAATTATAATTAAACTATTTAATTACCCAGTAAGCTTTACATTCCTACTCAACTGCCATGTGACATGCTTTTCCATTTATTATCCTATATGGTGTCAATCCTATAGTGTTTTATAAGCAGTTTTATAGGCTCATAAAGCATTATCAAGTATGGCAGACAAATCAATCCTTTTAGAATTTACTGTTATTTCTAATATTCATTTAATTTATCAATTGGATACTTCTAGTCAACCACTTGTCTGAGGAAGATAAGTTGTACCATTATAATATTTAATCCCAAAATTTTGAGTTAATATTTCACTCATTTTATTCCTGAAATCACTTCTCTCATCTACAATGATAATTCGTGGCATTCCAAATCTTGTGAAAATATTCTTTCCTAAAAATTTTTCTACACTTTTAGTATCACAACGAGGTAAAGAAACTGATTTAAACTATTTAGAAACATAATCTATAGCTATTAAAATATAAATCTTTCCAAAAGATGGTACAAACGGTCCCATGAAATCTAATCCCAAAACTTCAAAGATTTTAACTTCAAGAGTAAAATATGGCGGCATTTCATATCTTCTAGAAATATTGCCTACTCTCTGACATCGATAACTAACTTTTATGTAATTATTAAGATCCCTAAATAAAGTATGCCAATAAAATATAGATTGTAAAATTTTAAATGTTGTTTAATCTACTCTTAAATGTCCCACAAAATCTGATTTGTGACATTTTTGAATAATTTCTTGAGTTTCTTCGAATGGCACACATCTTCAAATAATTAAGTACTAACATTTTTTTTATAAAAAAGGGTCATCCCAAAATTAGATTTTTTAATCATAAATGAACTTTTTAATTTGATGGTTATTTAGTCCATAAGGTAAAATATTACTATACAAATAGTGCACTATATCAGAATACCACCGACTTTACCATTTATTAATCACATATAATTATTCATCAAGAAAGTTCGCATTAATTTCATTATTTATTTCTTTTTATTTTCCTATTCAAGCCTTGACACATGATCAACCATTTGATTATCAGTTCCCTTCCTATCACAACTTGAAAATCAAATTCTTGCATTAGAAGGACCCATCTAATAAATCACGATTTTGCATCCTTCTTCATCAATAAATACTTTAGAGCAGAATGATCAATATGCATAATATATTTGGTTCCAATAAGATAAGATCTGAATTTATCAAAAGCAAAAACTATAGCTAGTAATTCCTTTTCAGTGGTAGTGTAATTAATTTTAACCTCATTAAGGATTTTTTTAGCATAGTATATCACATAGAATTTTTTGTCATATCTCTATCCTAAAATAGCCCCTATAGCATAATCACTAGCACCACATATTAATCAAAAAGGTTTTGTCCAATCAGGTGAAATAATTATAGGTGCAGTGATTAATTTCTCTTTTATTAATTTGAAGGCATATAGTCATTCATCATTAAAATCAAAGGGTGCATCCTTTTCTAAAAGTTGACATAATAACTTGGAAGTTTTTGAAAATTCTTTAATATAACGTCTGTAAAGACCAGCATGTCCTAGGAAACTTCTTATTCCCTTCACACTCATAGGAGGTGACAATTCGGAAATAACTTGAATTTTTGCTAGATCAACTTTCATCCCTTTTTTTAGAAATTTTACGCCCAAACACTATTCCTCTTGCAACCATAAATTGACATTTTTCACAGTTGAGAACAAAGTTTGTTTCTTCACATCATTTTAGAACTCTTGCTAAATGATCTAAACATAAATTGAAAGAAGTCCCAAATACTGAGAAAACATCCATAAAAATTTCAATTCCTTTTTTAATTAAATCACAAAAAAATTGACATCATACATTTTTTAAATGTTGCAGGGGCATTACATAATCCAAATGACATTCTTCTAAAAGCAAAAGTTCACTAAGGATTAGTAAAACTTATTTTTTTCTTGATCCTTAGGAGCAATAGGTATTCGGTAGTATCCAAAATATCCATCCAAAAAGCAAATATAACAGTGCCCTGCTAGTCTATCCAATATTTTTTCTAGAAAAGGTAAAGGAAAATGATCTTTTCTAGTGGCAGCATTTAATTTTCTATAATCAATACATATTCACCTTTTAGTAACTTTCCTTGTCAAATTTAATTCATTCCTTTCATTTTCAACCATAGTCATTCCTTTTTTAGGAACATAATGAATAGGACTAACCTAAGAACTATCAAAAATTGGATAAATAATCACAACATCGATCTACTTTAAAATTTCTTTTTTAACTACTTCTTTCAATATAAGATTCAATCTCATTTGAGGATCAGTCCTAGGCTTATGGTTATCTTCCATCTAAATTCAGTGCATACATATTGAAGAACTGACTCTTTAAATATCAGTTAATGTCCATCCAAAGGATTTTTTATGATTCTTTAATATTTTTAATAATTTATCTTCTTATTCTGCAATTAAATCTAATGATATAATAACTAAAAATGTAGTTGAGTTCCCTAAATATGCATACTTTAGATATGTAAGTAAAACTTTCATCTCATGTTCCAGAGGTTTTTCAATAGATGGAATCAAAAGTATACTATTTTCAGAAGTATCTAAAATTTCACAATTTTCTTGAATATAATTTAAATCCTCAATAATTATCTCATTTGATTCATCTTTAAAATCACTTCTAGTCTCAACTTCTTGTTCTTTCTCTTTTGAAATGACTTAATCTTTTTGATCCAATATGACTTCACATCTGTTATGAAAATGATTAACAATCATATCATCAATGATATCCATTCTATAGTATTTTCCATCAGGATACTTCATTGTTTTGAGCACATTAAATGTAACTTCATGATCATTCACTCTCATGGTTAATTCCCTTTCTGCACATCTATCATTTCTCATGAGGAGCAAGGAAGGGTCTCCCCAAAATAATGGCAATTTATTTATCTTCTTCAATATCTAATACAATAAAATCAATAGGGAAGATAAATTTATCCACTTTTAGCACATCATCTATAACCCCTTTAGGATAAGTGATAGATCAATCCTCTAATTTTAGGATTACAATAGTGGGAGAAATATCAGTTAAACTTAACCTTTTGAATATAGATAGTGACATAAAGCTTTTTCACAAATTTTTTTCTCCAATTGAACAAGGTATGGTAAAACTACCAGGATCTTTAAGTATTAGAGGAAGCTTATTCTGAATTATTGCACTACATTCTTTACCAAGTGCAACAGTCTCATAATCTACAAACTTCCTCTTTTTATTTAAAAATTTTTTCATAAATTTCACATAACTTGACATATGTTCCAAAACTTCAGCAAAAGGGATATTAATTGTAAGCTTCTTGAATATTTCAAAAAATTTTGAAAATTGTTGATCAAATTTTTTTGTTGTTTAAGTCTTTGAGGAATAGGTGGTGGGGGTTTATTCTTTGTTGGAGAGTTAGGTGTTTCTACTTCCTTAGGAATAATTTCTTCAGGTCTCTCAATTTCTTTGACTTCTCTCTCAACTTCAATCTCTTTTTGAACTCCAACATTTAATTCATTTACACTCCTTAATTGGACCGCTTTAACTTGCTCTGGCTTTTTACTTTTGTCTTTAGGATTGATCTCTACATTACTAGGAGGTGTTCTCTAAGGCCTATTGCTAAGTGCGTTAGTAATTTGTCCCAGTTGATTCTCCATATTTATATTTGCAGCACTTTAACATTGTAAATGTTGCCCATCTGCAACACCACTTCTTCTATAGACAACTTCTTCTTCTTGACTTTTTGATTAAATCCAAAAGGATAAGTAGTTCTAAAGTAACACTACCTAGTTGTTCCAATTTTCCTATGGGTTTACTTGAGCATTCCCCCATTGTTGACTTCTACCACTAGGATTGTTGTTACAATTAAAATTAGGATGGTTTTTCCAATCGGGCTGTAATAATTGGAAAATCGGTTATTGGGTCTGCTGATAGCATTTATAGTTTCCAATGAAGTATAAGAATAAATTATTTGTCCTAAAGAATTTTCTTCAACAATTTGGTGTGTTGGAGAAAACTTCATCCAATTTGGTCTATCTTCTTAGACAATGTAGCAACTTGACATGCAATCATTGAAATAACATCGTTAACATGAATATTGGCTACTCTCTTAGGAATTATCCTATTATATGGCCATTGAAAATTATTTTTATTCATTTCTTCAATTAATTAATAAGCTTCATCAAAGGGGTTAGACGTTAATGAACCTCCACCAGCAACATCTATAATAGATTTAAGGGATCCTACTAACTCATTATAAAAAGTTTGAATTATTAACTAGACTGGTAAAGCATGATGTGGACACTTTCTAAGGAGTTCCTTAAATTTTTCCCAAGCGTCACATATACACTCTCCTTCAAACTCGGTAAAAGAAGTAATATTATTTCTAAGCTTCACAGTATTTAAATATAGTACAATGTACTAGAAAGCTTACTAAATGTAAATTGGGATCCTGAAATGGTGTTCCTCAAAACTGATTATTTTGTTCCATTTATATACTTGAAGGTTTAAGTTCAAATGAGTTAGGCTCTACAGCAGGACTTTGAATGCTTGAATGAATTTCATCTACTGTAGGGTTCACATAATCCCTTGAAGTTTTTTGAAAATTATGATGTTCATTTTCAGCAGTTTTAATTTCAATATTATTTTGCGATGTGTAAGCCATTTCTTAAGAATCATGAAGTCTTCCTTATTTTCAAAATTTTCTAATAGTTCGTTCCAATTCAGAGTCATAAAGAACTAAATATTTAGATCCAGAACTATGCATAAACAATGAAAAAAATTACAGAAAATAAAATAGCAAGCCAAAAATGAAAATATATGTTTTTGAATTTATAATTTTAATATTTTTTTATTTTTCTATTTTTTTCTTTTTTTATAAAAAAATTTATAATTTTTAAATTTACAATTCAAATAAAATTGTAAGTAAAAAATTTTTGTCACAATCTCTGACAATGACGTTAAAAATTTGACCCAACCCACAATTACATGATCTCCAAAATTTTGTATGAAAATATGTCTCAAATTATATTTAGCGGCTAATGTGAACAAATGTAATGATTTTGGAGTCATATAATAAATTTTCATACTAGGAGTGCTACACAAGTATACATATTGTTTCAAGCAATATAGGATATTCCTTAAAAACTCCTGTACCGATTCCACGAGAAAATTACTACTTAAAATCAACTTACATAATTTCTATTTATATTACAAATTATACAAATAAGAGGTTTATAATGATATGCTTACTAAAAATTACTACTAAAGAGTTAAAAAGAAAGTAACAACTAAATGTAACATTTTAATAAAATGTAACAACAAATTTTGATATTATGGAAAACCTTTCCCCTTGCAAATAGATTTTTACCTATTTATGATTCAAGTAATTTAAGAGTAAATTAATGTATTGTGACAAATAGAAGCATGTCATATTTTCTTACCCCTTTTGTTGATGTTAAAGCCGATTCCTTAATATATTGATTTTGCATCAAAACAATTTAGCCTCTACCCTTTAGATACCCCTATGCCTATGCCACTATGATGGTCGAATCCCAACGTCATGGTACTAAACCTTAAGCCAAATTGATAATAATCTAGCCTATCACTCTAGAACTAACCAATTTTATGCCCATCAAAACTTATCTCTCTATTATTTGCACTCCCCCATAGGTGATCGACATGGCTCTGCCTAGAATGAAGTGTGGTATCCACTAGTTTGGTGAAATCATTGCCCTCTGATGTGCCTAAAAATGAACTATTTTTATGTTATATTTTATAATGATTTTTCACTTTAAATGTATTTTTTCTTGTGTTTTTGTTTGTAGGTACATCAAATTAAAGAATTTGGAGTGATTGGAGCAAAAGTAACAAAAATGAGCTAAAAAGGAGCAAACCAAAGCAAACTGGGTCAAACCGGGGCACACCGAAGCCATGGGGGTTGAAACTGGGCACTTAAGTACTAGTGCCCTGTGCTTAAGCACCCATATATGGCTCTTAGGTACCACCAGATAGAGAGGAGGGTGCTTAAGTGCCGAAAATTGGTGCTTAAGTGCCAAAAACCAGTTTCAACATATCTTCTAGAATACACATTGGATTTAAATGATTTTTGAAGCTGAGCTTCATGTGTCTCTAGAATAATTTGTTGGAAATGAGGAAAAAGACTTTAGAGAAGTATTTGGGGTGGTTGTAAGGTAGTTTTTGAAGGTTTTTTAAGAGACACTTGAGAAACCTTTTCGAAGATTCATTGGATATGGACACTTTTGAAGAGACACTTGAGCACCTCTTAGGAAATTATAAATAAGGCTTGGAAATGTATTTAAAATTACTCTTAAAATATTTGGAAGAGGAGAAGAAGACTTGGAGAGGAACAAGAAGGCTTGGGCAAGAGCCCCAAGTGAGGCGACAAGGTGGGATTGAAAGAGAGAGGGTGAGAGATTTCTCATTTTCTTTTTTACTTTGTTCTTGGAGAGGATTGTAAGGAGATTGATTTTTCTATATAAGGACGGTTTAATTTCCATCATAGAAAAATAGTTTCATTCTATTTTGATTTGAATCTAGTAGTTTTTTGTATATTTTCAAAGTCTTGTTCAATGAAAAGTTCATGTTCTTTCTCCATGTGGAGTGAGTAGTTTTCTTTACTCTTCCATCTTATAATATATTGTGATGTTTTTACTTTGTTCTTCATTTACATATAAACATGATTAAATTGCATGTTAAAATCTGTTGTGAGAACATGTAAGATCCGTGATGTTGTTGTCTCAATCAACTATGGTAAAATCACAAGAGATTGTATGAATGAGGATGTAGTCCTTATGGTTGAGTACAAATAAATAGGAAAATAATCTCTGATGGGTATAGAATCAGAGGAATTTAGAGTAACAGGCTAGAGCCCCCATTTTGGTTCTTAAATTTAGGTTTTAATACTAGATGTTAGCCTTCTGGGGAGGGATGAGGAGACTCTAGAGTGAGAGCTAGTATCTCTCCTACCTGATCAGTATTTAAGATTCTTAAACTATGAATTAGCCAATGTTCTTTATATTACTTGACTGAGGATGTAAAGAATAAAATTGCTGCTATTTGTCACAATCTCTCTCTCTCTCCACTTGTTTTACTTTTACACATGTCAATAATTTCATTGCGTGAGGAATAGTACTTTTAATATATTAAGCCCCACTTTTTGATTTTCACTAAGTACTTTAGTTTAGGATTAGAAGTAGTATTGTAGTGATAATTGTAGGATATAATCAAAATCAACCCTTTATTGACCTTTTAAGTTAAGGCGTGTATTTTAGAATAGAACTTCTCTTGAAAGCTGCCGTGATTAACCTCGATCTCTGTGGAATTGGTACTCGGGGCTTAATCAGAAAGCCCTATATTACTTGATAATGATACATATACTTGGGTAGAATCCCTACTATTTAATGATATAATTGAAATCTTGCTTTACATGGGATCATTTTTTTGGCAATGTTGGCGGGATTAAAATCTTCAAGCAGTGGTGCAAACTTCATAAATCCTTACATATATGAAATATTGGGATCAAGTTTTTGGCGCCGTTACCGAGAATCACAATGGTTGATCTTGACTTTCAGGACAATTTCAGTTTAAGTAATTAAGCTTAGACTTGGAAAACTGTCGTGTCATAAAAATTATTTTTGGTTGAATAGTGTCTTTTTGTATGAAAAAGTGTTGTGAAAAAACTGTTTGTGTGAAAAACAAGGTGTTTGTGAAAATATTTTTTTTGTGTTGAATATATTTTTTTATTTTATTTATTTAATAGTTAATGTATTGTTTGTTGTTTTTCGTATGTAAAAAAAAAGGAATTTGCAGGACTTATGTCTTATGATCCTAAGTTAGAAAAAAGGGAAAAAATAAAAAAACATAAATGTCTTGAAAAACTAGAAATGGAAATGGAAAACATTCAAAATAATAAGACAAAAAATCAACATAAATCATTGAGGGATTATGTAGATCCTTTGACAGATGAAATTCACTCAAGTATACAATCCCATGTCATAGAAGCTGACTCGTTTGAACTAAATCCAGCGATTATCCAACTGGTGCAGAACAACCAGTTTGAGAGAACTCTTTCGGAGGATCCATATTTACACTTATCAAGTTTTCTAGAACTTTTTGCTACATTTTGTTATAACCACATGTCAGACGATGTTGTTAGACTAAGGCTTTTTCTTTTCTCAATAAGGGATAAGACTAAAAAGTGGTTATACTCATTAACACCTGGCTCTATCAAAAATTAGGAGGAGTTAACTCAGAAATTCCTAGCTAACTCTTTTCCACCTTCAAGGACTACTAACATAGAAACAATATTATCTCATTTTTTCACTATAAAGGTGAATCAATATACGAAGCCTGGTAAAGATTTAAGGAACCACTAAGAAAGTGTCCACACCAAGCTCTGTCCGATTGGTTAATCATTCAAACATTTACAATGGGTTAGTAGGATCCTTAGGTATAAAATTAACGTTGCCACTGGTGAATCATTAATGTCAAAACCATTTCTTGAAGGATACGTGTTAATTGAAGAAATGACTATAAATAAATTTCAATGGCCCTCTTCAAGGGTAAATACTAACTAGATAGCCAGTGTTCATGATACAGATGCGATTACAATTCTTGCATCTCAGGTGGCTACCATATCAATGAAGTTGGACCAATTTGGAATGAAACAACCTCAATTTACTCCAGTTAGTGAGGAAATTTCATCATGAAATTTATCATGTGAGACTTCAAATACCATAAGCAACCTGTATTCCAAGTTTTACAACTGAGGTTGGATGAACCATCCTAATTTTAACTAGTATCATACTACTAGGGGTGGAAACCAACAATGGGAAAATATTCATGCAAATTTTAATGAAAGTTGGAATAATCAGGGGAACACAAACTATAGACCTTCATTTCTATCGGACTCTAACAATGATCAATAATTTGAGGATAAGAAGATGTTTATAGAAGAAGTGTTATTGAAAATGGGAAACAAGTTATACGGTCAAAATATTACAATTAGAAACATAGAGATTCAATTAGGACAAATGACTAATTCACTTAGCAATAGACTTCAAGGAACACTTCCTGGCAACAGTTAGATCAACCCTAAAGAGAACAATAATGAACAAGTAGAAGCTATCAAATTAAGAAGTATAAGAGAGTTAGAGGATGTGGTTAGAAAAAAAGAAAGAAGTTGTGAGAGAAACAAAGGAAACTAAAAGACCTGAAGAACAAGTTTCTAAGGATCTAGAAAAATTAATATCTCCAACTAAAATCAATTTAGAAAGACCACCATCTCCATTTCCTAAAAGACATAGACAGCATAAGTTGGATAAACAATTTTTAAAGTTCATAGACTTACTTAAGAAGTTAACGATAATCATTCCTTTCGCTGAAGCTTTGTAATAGATACTAAGTTATGCAAATTTTATGAAGAATATATTAAACAAAAAAAGGAAATTTAGGGATTACAAAACCATTGCACTAAATTCAAAGTGCAGTACCATACCTCAAAAAAAGCTTCCTCAGAAACTTAATAATCCTTGTGCTTAACGATTCCTTATGCAATTGGAGAAAGATTTTGTGGAAAATCCTTACGTGATTTAGGAGCGAGCATTAATGTGATGCCTCTTTCTATATTTAGAAGGTTAGGTTTAGCCAATATTTCTCCCATTACTGTAACGCTACAGTTAGCTGAACGATCTATCATTTATCCAGAAGGGATTATAGAAGACGTGCTTGTTAAAGTGGATAAATTTATCTTTCTTATAGACTTTTTTGTATTTGATTTGCAGGAAGATAAAGAAAATCCAATTATTTTGGGGAGACCTTTTCTTGTTACTAGACAAGGTATGATATGTGTGCAATACGAAGAGTTGACTATGAATATTAATGATTAGAAAGTCACTTTTGATGTGTTAAAGACTATGAAATATCTAGCTGAGAGAAAATATGATGATTATTTTTGGATGGATGAAATTGATTATCTAAGTAAAGACCATTTCCAAAACATTTTTTAGAGTAATTCAACAGATGAGATCGAAATAGACTTTCATGATCAGTTGAAACTGTTGATTAATGAAGACTGTATGTATGTTTAGGAGAGCTGTGAAATGATGGATGTTACCGAAAATAGTAAATTTTAATTCCACCTAATGAAAAATCTCATGAACTTAAGATGAATGTGCCTCATACAATTTTAAGGCCTACCTATTCAGGGAATTTATCTACACCATAAGTTTTTATATCTTTAGAATTAACTCAACCACAAGAAGAACCTGAATTAAATGATGAAATTAGTAAAAGTTCTCCTAAGAAAGAGTTATTTAAAATCACTGAATGACATATTTCGTGTAACACAGTCAAAATGAATGAGATTCTGATGTTGGGACAACCAGAGTAAATATTGGATAGATCGAGTCGTCGATGTTAGACTAAGTGCTTCGTAGGAGGCAACCCATGGTTATCTTTGCTATCAATTTTGTGTGATTAATATTACATTGGATTGGATAATTGTTAGATGTTGGACTTTGATTCGTGTTTGGTGTGTAAGAGTGGATTGGATTAATTTTGTGAGGTAATTCCATCGTTATGACTAGATTGTATATGATTTTTAGTAGTAGCAGGTTGATGAGTCTGTTACGACTTAGTTCTCAACAGGAGTTGAGAATTACCTTGAAGAATGTAGAGTTTGGACTTGGACCACTCCATTTTAACTCTAGTACTTTTTTTATCTAACTTGGTATTCACTAAATAAGATCATGAACTTACTTAGTGAACAACATCTGGATGAGCTGCACTATTTTTATTTACCAGATTGTGTAAACCTTAGACTTAGAGTAACCCTGAAATTGGTAACACATGAGGAAATTTTGGTCAATGTGTGATAACTATATAAAGTTTTATAATAAACCCACACATGAGGCAACACAGTATGGAAGGAAGGGAAATTTGAGTAAATGGTTGATCAAATTAACCTCAGTTGTTGGTCATTTATGAATCTGTGAGTTTATGTATTGGAGTTTGTGTGTTTATGTTTGTTAGTCAAGTCAAATGAGTCATTGGAGATTATAAAAATTATCTCAATATTTTAAACTTGTTAGCATCCAGTAATTCTATTATAAAGTTAAAATGTGTTCTTGTTTAATTTTCAGTTTGTACCTATTCTACAATTTAAAATTCCTTTATAGTGTTACGTCAAGCATGTTTAGGCTAAATTGACTTTCTACTGTAATATTCTACCATGTGTTATTTTTTGATTTTTTTTGTAAGATGTGTAGTAAATTGTAAAAGTGATCTTTCCCTGTCACATATTTTTGTAATTCATTATTACACATTTTTGAGCTTAAGTTTGGGGGGAAAAGAAAAATGTTTCAAATTTAAACCGTACTTGTCTTCAAAAGTAATAGAAATGAATTTGTACTTTATTTCTAATGATTATTGTTATGAAGAGTCACTTTAAGTATGTTAGAATTTTAACTATAGAAATGGAGTAGGAAAATCTAATTGATATTTTTAGTGAAAAGGGTCAACCTACAATTAAAGATACTTAGTGGAGAATTTGTGAAAATGAATAACTATTTTTAATAAGAAGAAATATATTTTTGAAAAATTAAGGATTCTTAGAATTTTTATTTTCAAACATTTAAGGCTCTTTTAGAAAGTACTTAAAAGAAAAAACATCTTTTCAGGTGGAGGAAAGTAATAAGTTTTAACTTTAGAAGAGAGTAGTGGAATTCAAAATTATTTAAGGACTTCTCAAAATTTAGTAGTCCTCACATAAAAAAAAAGTAAAAGAGTGGAAAAGAAAAGAATGGATAAAAAATGTCTTGAAAAAGAAAAAGAAAATGTAACAAAAAAAGTGAGCAGAAGCTTGAGGAGAGGTCCTAATAAAAAATTGGTTTCACTTAAGTCTTTCAAGAGTAATGAAATTAAAACAATCCCAAGCTTACTTTATAGACTTATATTAATAATAATTATTTTTAAGAGACTTCTTACGTCTAGAAAGTAAAGTTCATAGGATCCAAAGTTTGAAAATTCAACATATATTTCAGATATAGATAGGAAAACAAATTCTCAAGTTTGATGATAAATCTTTTAGAGCCTTGGCTAGTCTTATTCACTTAAAGTTCTTCTAATTTGAACTATCAGATTGTTAGAAAAAAAATTTAGCAATTTTAAAGGATGGTCCATTAACTCTAAACAACATAAATTATTTAAAAATTTAGTATTACTTGACGAAAAGTAATGTTTAAGTTTCGGGGATTTTGATGTACCTAAAAATGTACTATTTTTTATGTTTTATTTTACAATGATATTTCCTTTTAAAGGTATGATTTCTTGTGTGTTTGGTTGTAGGTACATCAAATTGAAGAATTTGGAGTGATTGGAGCAAAAGGAACAAAAGTGGACTAAAATGGAGCAAACTGGTTAGAACTGGGGCACACTGAAGCCATGGGGGCTGAAACCAGGCTCTTAAGTGCCTATGCCGAGTGCTTAAGCACCCATACATGGCTCTTAGGCGCCACCAGATAGAGAGGAGGGCGCTTAAGTGCCAAAAGTTGGTGTTTAAGTGCCAAAAACAATTTTCAGCATATCGTCTAGAATATACATCGGATTTGGATGATTTTTGAAGCGGTGCTCGTGTGTATCTTGAAGAATTCATTGGAAAATGACAAAAGGGACTTTAGAGAAGGATTTGGGGTGGCTAGAAGGTGGTTTTTAAAGACTTTTGAAGAGTCACTTGAGGCACTTTTAGGAAGCTTCATTGAATATGGACACTTTTGAAGAGAAACTAAGCATCTCTTGATAAATTATAAATAAGGCTTGGATAAGTTCTTAAAATGAATCTTGAACTAATTGGAAGAGGTGATGAATGCTTGGAGAAGAAGAAGGCCTGGGCGAGAGCCCCAAGTAGGGCGACAAGGTGAGGGAGAGAGAGAGAGAGTGGGAGATTTTTTCTTTTTTTTTTTACTTTGTTCTTGGAGAGGATTGTAAGGAGTTTGCTTCTACTATACAATGAGAGTTTGATTTCCATCAAAGATAATTATTTTAATTATATTTTGATTTGAATTTAGTACTTTTTTTGTATGGTTTCAAAGCCTTGTTCAATGAAAAGTTTATGTTGTTTCTCCATGTGTAGTGAGTAATTTTCTTTAGTCTTCCCTCTTATAATGAATTTGTATGCATTTGTAGGATATAAAATTGAGTAGAGTGAGAATATATTTTGATGTTTTTACTTTTTTCTTCATTTACATGTAAACTTGATCAACTTGCATGTTAAAATTTGTTGTGAGAACATCTAAGATCTGTGATGATGTTGTGGCAATCATCTGTGGTAGAATCACATGAGATTGTATGAATGAGAATGTAGTACATATGTTTAAGTCCAAATAAATAAGGAAATAATCTTTAATGGTTGTTGAATTAGGGGACTTCCGAGTGACTGGCTAAAGCCCCCATTTTGGTTCTTAGTTTTAGGTCTTAAAACTATATTTTAGCCTTTAGATGAGGGGATAAGCAAACTCTAAAGTGAGAGCTAGTAGCACTCCTGCCTAACCAGTCTTTAGGATTCTTAAACTATGAATTAGCCAATGTTCTTTATATTACTTGACCGAGGGTAAACAATATAATTTCTCCTATTTGTAACAATCTCTCTCACTACTTATTTTACTTTTACACATGTCACTAACTTCATTGCATGAGGAAGAGTACTTTTAATATATTAAACTCAACTTTCTAATTTTCACAAAGTATTTTAGTTTACGAGTAGAAGTAGTATTGTATTAATATTATAGAATATAATCAAAACCTTACCTTTATTGACATTCCAAGCCAGAGCGTGTTATTCAAGACTAGAACTTCTCTTGAAAACCGGCATGATTAAACTCGATCTCCGTGGGATCGATATTTGGGGCTTAATCAGAAAGCCTTATATTACTTGATGATATGTATACTTGCAAAGAATCCCTACTATTTAAAGATATAATTGAAATCTTACTTTGCTTGGGATCAAGTTTTTGGCGCCGTTGTCGGGAATTAAAATCTTCAAGTGGTGGTGTCAACTTTATAAATCCTTACACATAAAAAATATTGGGATCACCCTCCTAGGTCATTGTGTTTTTCAATTGATTTTAACTTCACAAGTGGTTGTTGGTTGCCTTTTTAGGAAAATATATTCAATATATATATATATA
>JXCR01112550.1:0-11830 GCA_002079205.1 Phalaenopsis hybrid cultivar | reverse complement strand
TTTTTTTGAGGTAAGCAAGTCGAATTTACTCAAAGAAGAATCAATAAATTTTATGAACTTAGAAATGCTTTTCATTGTGTTTTTGCTGCATTTATGATGACTGATTGATCACTTGATGAAGTAATTACCTTTCTGACTGATGGAAGAGGAGAATGGAATATAAAAAATAATCACAAAGTCAATTTCTCCACCTCCATGTTAAATGTTCAATCTAAGTCATGACATTACTTCATCTCTGCAAAGTTGATTCCAACAAATCACCTGAGCGATGTAACTAAGGAAAGAACAGTGCTTAATTTCTGCATTTAACAAATAAAAGCAGTGGATATTGGTGCTTTTATTATGCATAATGCTCAGAACATTGCTAGAAGTGGGACAGCTAGAGGTTTGGGATATCCTGCCCTGATTTTCACTTTATGTTAACATTCAAAAGTAGAATTTGGTAGAAATGAAGAAACATTGAAACCACTGAAACCTATTGGAAAACCTGTTGTGCATAAAATTGAATCATTTGCTGGATCTAGGAGTAGAAATAGTGATAGACCCTCCACATTTGTTGCAGGACCATCTACTTCTAGTTCTATTTCACTTGAAAATATTATGGAGCAGTTAATGATTCAACAATCAAATTTTATAGCAATGCAAAATAGAATATGCAGTATTGGAGCTAGAAATGCCTAAAATGATGAATATAAGCAGAAAAGAGTCCAACACTATATTGCATATGAAGAGGCGAAGATTAGATTCTTGAGGGGTGATCATATAGTAGAGTTTCCTACATGCCCTAGCTTCACACCTTATGTGCATGAAGAAGATGAAGAAGATGAATAAGAAGAGGAAGAAGAGGAAGAGTAGGATAATGAAGAGTAAATTTTATTTAAGTTTGTTTGTTTTTTATGTGTTGTTAATTATTTTGTTTTATTTTTTATTGTAAATGTGGAACATTTGTGTGTTTAATTTGTGGATCTATTGAACTAGTGTATGTAATGGTAAATTGTAGACTTTTATTTTTCAGTATTTTTATTTTACTGTTTATGTCTTTAATTTGTATTTTTTTAGCAAATATTTTAATCTATTCTGTCTCATTTAAGGCTTTAAAGCATGTACTTTTTAAGTTAGCACCTGCAAAACATCAAGAGCCAAGTTTCATATTTAGAATCCTCTACATGTTAGTTTTATTTTTATGCATTTACTTTTTTCTTTCACCTGCAAGTTTTTGTATTACATGCTTTACTTCTTATTTAAAAACTTAAGTTTGGGGGAAAGAAAAATTTTATTAAAAGAAGTGAACAAAATTTTATTTTCCCTCAATTTACTATACATTTAAAAATTAATTTAACATGGCCATGGATATTAGAGTTTAACTTTAAATAACTATATTTTTTGTAAATATTATGGTAAATTTAAGCAAAAATCTTTAATAATGAAGGTCAATTCTAGAGTTAAGATGTTTAGTATGAAAAAATAAGACTATGTTTTTCTATTTAAAGTAAGGAAAATTGTATTTTTGAAGTATTAAGAATCATAGAATTTCATGTAAGAAGAAAAAATGAGACTATATGAAAAATCTTCAAAACTAGTATGAATTTATAAAGTGACGGAAGGTAAGAAGTTTTGGCTTTAAGAAGAGGATAGTGAAGTTCAAAATTATTAAAGACTATCAAGATATAGTAATCCTCACATGAAAAGGAAAAGAAAAGAAAGGATTGAAAAATATCGTAATAAAAAAAAGAAAAAACAATATGTAAGGAGAAGCTTGAGGAGACGCCTAATCAAAAATTGACTTCACTTGAATCAATTTGAGGAAAAAAGGCTTTATTATATTTTCAAAACTTGTATTTGAGTATTAGCATCCATACTAATAAATTTTTCATAAAATTCTTCTTCATATAGATGTTCTAAGTATCTTTGATATGACAAATTACAATTCTTCTTAAAATGAATGGAGATTCAAAACTCTTAAACTTGATTAGTAGATGTTCTTATACTTTTAGTTTTAACCTAAGTTATTAAAATTTTTTCTTAAATTATACTATTATATTTATTAAAACAAATTATAGAAGTTTATAAGTGAATATTTGTCATAAGTCATATTTTTATGTAGTAAAGGGGTCACTTGAGGATAAGTAACATTTAAGTTTGGGGGATTTTGATACACCAATATAATATACTTTTTTATGTATACATTTTATGCTTATTCTGGTTATATTACACTTTGAAGAAGGGTATTTTCATGTTTTTTTGCAGGTATATCAATTTTAGGCATTTGAAAGAAAAAGTAGCAAAAAGGAGGAAATTTGGAGCCAAAATGGAGATTTTGGTGATCCTGTCACCAGAGGCACCATTTTCCCAAGAGCTGGCGCCAAAAGCGCCAGAATCCAGAAACAACGTGGACTTCATTAAGCAGCATCAGATGCACGAGATTGGATCCAAAAGTGCCAGAATCCAGAGAACAACGCGGACTTCATTAGGTTGGCGCAAGAAGTTCCAGAGACGAATTTAGTTGGAGTAAGTCAGTTCGTGACTATTTTTGAATGGTTTTTGAAGGCTCCAAACATTAAAAAAGTCTCATGAAGTGGTTCAATGCATCTAGATACTTTGGAAGGCTCTCTAATGAAGAGATATGTCTCTTGGATGAAAGGACTTGTCTCTTGGTGCAAACAGGTGTAACTTTTGGGGGTACAAATTAGAGGGAATTTTGAATTCATTTTTAGCCCTAATTAAAGAGAGCATGAGGTTAGAGCGTGTAGAGGAGGGTGTGAGAGAGAGAAAGAGGTTTTGACGTGAGAGAGAAGGGAAGATTTTTTTTTTCTAGGGTTGTAAGAGGAGAGGGAAGTTGAGAGATTTCTTCTTCATTACACTTCTAAGAGAGAATTGAGTGTGATTGTAAAGAGAGAAATTGCTTAAAGGGAACTTCTAAGGATTTGCTTGGGAATGAGTTTGAGATAAGTTGTGTTATGTTCGTTATTTGTTTTGTAAACTTGTATTTATATATGAAATTCATGTTTTGTCATATCCTTCTCATGAATTCTGAGTAGACTTCTTTATCTTTCTCCCTACAATGAGATATGATTTTATGAAGAATTAGTTTTGTTTTATAAGGTTTTAAATGTTAATAAATTATGATGCTTGAACTTTGATCTTCATTTATTTTTTGATTTAGCCAAGTGAAAGGTTAAAACTTGTTGAGAAACATATGATCCGAAAGAGCTATGCTTTCTACAACAAGGTAAGAGTTACATTCAATTTCATGGGTGAGAATGTAATCCATGGGGCAAATAAATAGGAAAATATACTTTAATGGGTGCAGAATTGCAGATTTTAAGGTGACAGATTAAAATTCCCAATTTGGTCTAGTTGCTTGGAAACTAAAGCGAGATTATTAGCCCTCAGTCAAGAGAGAAGTGAGAGCTCTGGAGTGAGAGTCAATATCCTCTCAACCTAACCACAAATTTAGGGACTAAACTCTGGATAAGTCGATGTTCTTATGCTCGCTCGGAGGGTAAATAATAAGATTGCTCTTATTTGGCACAATATAATTTTATATATGTATTTTAATATGATTTTAATTTCTTCACATTCCATAAACTCATTGTAAAGGGGAATGATTCTTTCTTAAATTTGAACTCTATATTTCAAAAATTTGTTTAATCTTTATAAGTTTACTTTTGAAGTTTAGCAATTAGTTTGTTAACTTAGTTCTTTCAACTGCATTTCCTTTAGTGCACATTAATTTCACTTTTGATTTGTCTTGACTACTTAGGTTTTGTGGTTTAAATATTGTATTTGATGTTATAACCATAAAAATTTTCAATTCCCTGTGGGATCGATACTTAGAACTCCATTACAGCCATTTACTACTTGAGCAATATGTATACTTGCGTTATTATTACAGGTTTGATAGCTTAGAGATTTTTAAAAGATAAAATATTTATATTTAATTTACTTTTATTTAGGATTGAACTACATATTTACTATTAGTAGCAGCTGACCACCCACACATCACTTGCTTCTTCCTGCAAAAGATGCTAGTGATAGCTGATTAGCAAGGAGCTTGGTCATTTCCACCACCTGAATTCGTCTTTAACAACAAGAAATTAAATGATCATAATAATTCAAAGCAAAAAAATAAAGGTAAAATTTTATAACATAATAAGTAAAAGCATAATACATAAAAATTAAAAGCAGAAAAAATAATAAGTAAATATAGGTTTTGCAAAAGAAAAAAACTAAAATACTAGAAATAAATGCAGAAAGAATGTGAAAACTACATACACATCTTATTTTGATTCATCAAAAGAGTTACTAAAGTATGAACTGAAAATTTTATTATTTATCTCATCATTAGATTCATCCTTAGTACGACTAACCTCTTCATATGTGCCACTAGCATCTTTGAATATCATTTGCTCAATAAAGTTTTTGAAATGCAAAAACCTAACATTTCTTATACTTGATGAGCAGTTTCAGTAATACTTTGAACCTCAGTAGACACTCTGGATTTAATCTTGATGACTACTACCCAACCTATTTTTTCTTGCTCTACTAGGGTATATAAAATACTCAACCCTACATTATGTCTTCATTGAATCAACCTTACAATATGATTTGCAGTCATCAACACAATAATCTATCTTATCTCATGTTAACCCTAACTTTAACAATAATTTTCTTATCTACATAGATACTCTAATACTTTTTTTCTTAGGGTTTACCTCTTTCTGTAATCACCTAGTCATGTTAAAAAATTTCAAGGGAATATTATAATATGTTCTATTGTTTCACATTCTAATTTGGAGAAGCATAACTCGTTGAAACACTTACCTAATAATCAAATTATGGCTCATACTCGCCATGTGAAGTCTAAACTAGTAATTTGGTTGACATCCTTTATGGTATTAACCCAACTTTATTTTATCTAGTGTTAAGCATGCCTGATTTATATGCTTTGCACATGGACATCGAAACTTTTCATTTGAAAGTTAAGTAGGAAGCTGTAATGTCATTTGCACAAAAAACACTCAACAACAATTAAGAACTAATTAATTAATCATTTTTGCCTGGATGCAATATATTATACATCCATAATCTTACATTATAGATATTCATTGGCATCCTATAGATTTAAGAATAAAATTCTCAAAATTAAGAGTTAGAAAGTGTAATATGAAATACTTAAAGATGAAAATACGTTAATATAAAAAACTCATTTAATTGAGTCAATGATAAATTATGCATTTACTACGCTTTAACAAGATAGCAAACGTAATGTCACTGACTTAGAAGTTTCATGTGCATGCCCTAAGTACATTAGAAATGTGTTATAACTACATAATTGGATGATACATAAACATGGGCATCTATTATATGTGTCATCATGCTTTTTTAAATGCCGCCTCATGTAACATGCATGCCTGAATGTCAATTGGGGCAGCAAATATCAAGTTCTCATTTTTAACATCAATTCAAAATTGAGACGTAGGAGAGGGTTGTCTTATATTTACATCTAAACAAAAAATTGAAGGGGCATTTACATACATCCCACCCAATTCCTTTGTGTTTACATATCTAGCACATTAACTTTATATTTTAGATTTATAACACCCAAGCCTTTTATATCACAAGAAAAATAATATACTTTTAATTTTTGAAAGGTAAAATACACATTTTCATGTTGTGGCACGCATGTAAAAATTGAATTTTATGTGTTAAACATGTAAATACATAAGCATCGTGGCATGTACGTAAAATTGAACACTTCATGTAGTATAGGTAATATAGTTTGTATGTAATAATTGACGCCTACATCTTAGACATGCAAGTACATAGGAATTGAGTGGTCTGTATACAGATCTTCTATGAGAAAAAGAGGAGAAGAAAAGAAAAGAAAAAAAAAAAGAAACAGACATTTACACAGGTACTACACATTTCTTACACATACCTAAATTTCTATATTTATGTCTAAACTAATATGATTTAGGGAATTTACATACATAGCACGAAGTACTAGATATTTACATATCTAAAACCTAAAGTTGCATAGTTGCATCTAAACCAAAAATACTAGGGATTTTACATACGTACCACACAATTCTTATGAATTTACGTGGCTAACAGCTAGAGTTGGAAATTTATATCTAAACCAATAACTTTTAGGGCATTTACTTACAAACAACACTATTCCTACATATTTACATATCTAATACCTAAATTTTCCATTTACATTTAGGGATTGTCAAATACATACTACTCAATTCTTATCTATTTACACATCTAACAAATAAACGTTTATTTTTATATTAATACAACCTAAATCTTTCATATCACATCAAATGGAAAAATTATTCCATACGAACGGACACCGATGCATGCGGTGTCCGATCCTGACCGTAAATCAGTTCCTTTCGAAGCCTTGGAAACGTGGTATGCGTGAAAAAATTGAAGTTTAGGGGGTTATATATGTAAATACATGAAATCTTTCTTATATTTATAATACTCAAATCTTTTATATGACATTATAAATGTCACCATTGAATTTTGAAACAGACAAAAATCTAAAAACATAACTTATGGAGGATGAAGTATGAATTTCATCATAGATTTGACAAAAAGCCGTCGAGAGGGAAGGGGAAATAAAGAGCACTTGTGAGTGATTGTTTCATATAAAGCAAAAAACCTGCCAATTACCGGCAAGAAATCCAATAAAAAATAATTATACAATGAATTTGTTGGTCGTTCGTCAATTTTTTTGTGACAATTTCAGTAGAAGTCTAGTAAACCAAGAGCCTGACGTCGAGCTATGACGTGATACAGCTATCGTCGAGCTATGCCGTGATACAGCTATCACGGCTGTCGCCTGAACGCAGATCAATATCTGACAGACATAATAATATTTCCAATTTTACGGCAGCAGTTTTAGTCGAAGACAAGTATGCTAAAAACTGACAAGTTATCCAGCTGCCCATCAGTTTTTCAGCTGAAAACTCTATAGGGGCGATTAACCACCTATGCATCAGGTTTTTCGCAGAATTCTATAAGTTCTTCTGTTGCCTCATCATAATCATTTCACTGCTGAACAATTTGCTAAACCAGTGGAAAAATGACAAAAATTTTCCCAATATGAACTTTCCAGCTGAAAAATTGACGGATATTCCGTTACTTCATTTTTCACTTTTCAATATTTTCTATGATTACTTTCGTTAGTAATTAATGGAATAATAAGAAAATACATTTTAAGTGTTTAAAATATATTTGTTGTCTTTGAAAATTTTATGGGAGCAATTTAGGGGTTTTCCTTTTAATCAGAAGATTTTTGTGATATTTTGAATCATATTTATAATTTTACTATTTTTCTAATGATTTTTTAATAGGAAAATATTAGAAAAAATGGTTTTAATTTTAAATCCCAATTTTTTTTTCCTTAGGTCCCTTTGACTTTAATGAACTCATTAAGCTTGATCTCATGTTTTTCTGGTTTATATTTTATTTTTTATAATTATTTAAATAGAGAGAAGAGATTGTCATGAAAAATTAGTGCTTTAGGGTTAGAGGTGTTCTCTGACCTCGGAAAAATCAGAGAATACTTCTAATCATATGGTGAACAAACCCTAGAAATTTTAAGTCATGGTGATTAATATTTAAATAATTAGGATTTAAATACAATTTAGGGTATTTAAATAATTAAAAATTAGATATTGAATAAATATTTTCAATTTTAAGTTCTTTAGATTCTCCTCTTTCATTGAGCACAGCGGTATTTTTATTTTATTTTTATGTTTCTTCTCCACTAAGATATGGTTTTCTTAAATTGTTTTTCATTTTTTTATATTTAAATAATTCAAAAATACCATATTTTTCTACTTAACCACGCGACAATCACCTCATACTTGGCGCTTCCGAAAGCCCCACACGACATGCTTCGGTTGGCTTCGTTTTCTACGTAGCATGTTGACTCGGGTCAATGAAAATACCTTTCTTTAATGTGCAATATCACCAAATAAAAGCCTTAAATATATATGTAAAATTGATTTTTTTTTTTGTATCAAAATTCCCCAAACTTAATTGTTACTTGTCTTCAAGTAACTTTTTTACTACATAAAAAGTAAAACTTAAGGCAATGAGCATCACTTAAAAGGCTTTTATAGCTTTTCTTTTATAAAGACAATAGTAAGACTTTAGAAAAAAATTTAATAACTTAAGTTAAAACTATAAATAGAACAATATCTAATAAACAAGTCTAAGACTTTTGATTTCCTATTCATTTAAAGAATAATTGTAATTCGGTAGGCCTAGGATTAAGGTAGTGAGTGGAAGTGTAATGTAATCCTCTACTTTGGAACCTCAATGTACTGGTCTTAGCTAGAACCTAGCCTAAGGCTAGTGGGTCTATGAGACCATCTACATGAGTCTCCCAAAAGAAGTCAAAATTAGGTAGGCCTAGGCTTAAGGTAGTGAGTGGAAGTGTGATGTGCAAGTGTGTGAGTGAGAGCAACCAAGACCACACCACCAGAGGGTTGACCCCAAGGCCAAGTAGTCCTATGGGGACTCATCTCGAGCTCTCCTATATTAACCCCACCTACTAAGTGCTAGAGGTTAGGACGAATTTGTGGAACTTCAAGGTGAGCAGAGAAGAGTTTGGAATTTCTAATGGTGAGGGTTCCTTTCTAGTTCTATAAAAATAGTCAACAGGAAAATCCTATGGCCAGACCTTAGGCTACTAAAGAGGAAAAACTAGACCTCAACCAAAAGTGAGGTCAACAATAACAAATGAACTATCCAGAAACCAGAGTCTTAAAGGTGATGAATTTTGAGATGATTGATCCATATGAAAATTTCTGTCATCCACTTCTCCATTTTTTAAGTAGTCACAGTTTAATACAGGGTCCATTGGCTTCCAAGGAAAAAACACTTTTTCCCAATTTTCAAATGGAACTTGTGATTGGCTACAAAGCAAAAACATTGTGGATGTATGTTCAAGACCATAATTTGATCTCTTCAGGATCAAACCAGGAATAGATTTTACAATTGTTGCACCCACATCAATAGGCCTTCTAGTTTGAATACAGTAGTTCAATATAGCACTTTCCTTCGTCACTTGACTGATTTTTGAAGTAGTGAGCAATTTTGTCAAAATACAACAAAATTTAACAATGAAGAAGGAGAACCTACATTATTATAATCTCTTATCTCCCATGTTCCATCTTCATCGTCAAGAATCTAAAAAGTTCATTTATATTTTCTATTGTAGGGGAAAATTTTTCATAATGACAAATTAGAACATTCTTGATCAAGAACAAATCATTAATTCTTGGAAGGAATAAAAGGTACCCACCTGCCTCAAACATAGACAACTCCCTGATTAATCCGATGAAGATTCATAGAATTCCTTTACAACAAGAATTACTACGGCCGCAGTTGTGTAGCATAATACTTCCCATCGCCTCTGCACCATGATCTCTTCCACAATAGTACCAAGAGTATTGAATCCTTGTTTCACAAAACCTCTTTCCTTGATAAACCTATTTTTCATAAGGACCTTATCATGCAACCTCCACGCATTGAAACTAATGAACTTTCTCCGTTTAGGAACAAGAATAGTGATCCTCTCCCTCTCTACTAATTTAATTTTAACTCCAAATGGCAGGTTTTAAGAGTTATATAGAGAAAATTCAACCAAAAACCATCAATAGAAGGTTCTGGGACAGTTTTTCCAACTATAATGCTTAGGCGCCTGATTCTGGCAATTAGGCACCGGGCTTTCTGGAAAGTGGTGCTTAGGTGCTAGATTTAGGCGCCCAGACACCAATGATCGGTGAAACAAGCGCTTAAGTGCCAAGACAATTTTTTGCACCACTTCGCCTAAGAACCAAAATAACTCTCATAACTTCCATAAAATTGAATAATTAAAATGTTTTTATGCATTTTCTTAACATGTAAGCCTCTAAAGCACATAGAATTTAATTGAAAGAGCCTATATTAAGTAAAAAAAATTGAAAATAATTACACAAATAACTTTGGGCTGCCTCCCAAAAAGCGCTTAGTTTAACGTCATCAGCCCGACATTTTCAGTTTTTCTCTAGGTCTTTAAAAACTCAATAAAAATTGGTCTTTATCCATCAAAATAAGGTTTTAATTTATGTTCATTAACTTTAAATATTTTTCTAGTTTTAGGATCTTCAATATACACAACTCCATATGGATAGACTTTTATAACAGTAAATGACCCTAACTATGTGAACTTAAGTTTATCAAGAAATAGATTCAATCTTGTGTTATGCAACAAACTTTTTGTCCAGGTTCAAAATCTTTTCCTATTATCTTTTGATCATGCCAATTTTTTAATTTTTTCTTTGTAAACCTTAGCATTTTCATAAGATTTATTCTTGATCTCTTCCAGCTCATTCAGTTGCAATAATCGTTTCTCACTAACATCTTTTAAATTAAAATTAAATTCTTTAATAGACCAATAAGTTTTATGCTCCAGTTCTACTGGTAAGTGACAAGTATTTCCAAAATTAAGTGAATATGAAGAGATTCTTATAAGAGTTTTAAAAGTTACTTTGTAAGCCCATAATGTAGTATCTAATCTAGCAGACTAATCCATTTTGTTAGGATTTACAACCTTGTCCAATATTATTTTAATTTCACGGTTATATAATTATGCTAGACCACTAGTTTGGGGATGATAAACAGTGGAGATCCTATCATCGACATCATATTTTCCAACTATTTTTTTAATTCTTTTATTCCTGAAATGAGATTCCCTATCGTAATGATTACTCTTGGCATTTCATATCTTGTAAAAATATTTTTCATTAACAATTTTTGAAACACTCTGAGCATCACATCAAGGCAAAGTAACTGACTCAAAACATTCAGAAACATAGTCTATTGCAATTAATATGTATACAAGTTTCAGAAATAGGGTACAAATGGTCCCATAAAATCCAATCCCCAAACATAGAAAATTTCAACTTTCAATGTAAAATTTAGGGACATTTCATTCCTTTTTGAAATATTTCCCGCTCGCTAATATTGATTACATGTTTTTATATAAGTATTAAAATCCCTAAATGGAGTAGGCCAATAAAATCCAGATTGTAAAATTTATTTATTGCTCTACCAATTCAAAAATGTCCCCTAAATTCAGAATCATGACATTTTTAAATTATTTTTTCAGTTTCTTCGTATGGTACACATCTTCGAATAACTTGATCTAACTTGATCTTTACATTTCTTATATAAATATGGGTTGTCCCTAAAGTAAAATTTTTCATCGTGAATAAATTTTTTCTGTTATTGCGTTGTCAATCCAAATGGTAAAAATCACTAACAATATAGTTCACTATGTCCACATAGCATGATACATGCCAATCATTAATCGTGTATAGTTGTTCATTAAGAAAATTTTGGTTAATTTCACTTTCGTAATTAAATGATTTTTCCTGTTCTAGCCTAGATAGATGATCTACTATTTGATTATCAGATCTCTTCCTATCTACTATCACAAAATAAAATTCTAGCATTAAAAGGATCCATCTAATTAATCTTGGTTTCGCAACCTTCTTTTGCATCAAATATCTTTGTCGACACTATTTTTGGTATGGGTTTGCCTGTAAGAAGCTATCGGTCATCGGAATTGAAATCCTGTTGCCCGCTTCGGAAGGACGTTTTTAAAAATTTTTATTTTTGAAAAAAGATGAAGTCAAACTGACCCCATAATTTTTATAGTCTAGATGAAAGAGCATTTTACCTCAAATCCGATATCAATCCTGAAGGATGAACACAAGAATTGAGGGTGAGACTCGATCAAATAAACTAGAGAAAGTTA
>JXCR01112549.1:0-12299 GCA_002079205.1 Phalaenopsis hybrid cultivar | reverse complement strand
AGATTGGGTCAACTTTTGGTGAAGGGGTCCATGTAGGTCAATTTGGCTTAAAGTGGGTTTGGATAATTTATTGATCAACATTGTGTAGATGATTGTAATGAACATTTTTGTTGAAGGATTGAAATAATTTTGAGATCAATTGGAAGCTCAATTTGAAGGATTTTGAGATTTTGGTCAATTTGGGTATGTTGGACTAGACTTGGGATTAGGTTGAGCTATGCTTAAAATTTGGCTCAATTAAATGATCCAAATGATCAAGGGAGATGTTATGAAGGTTTTTCACAAAGGAATGGAGTGGAAATTTTAGGGCTAAGACAATCAATTTGGTGGAATTTTGAGACAGCCAATTTGGGGCAAATTTGGGGATTTTTGGATTTGGTTGAAATTAAATGAAATTGGGGCTTCACCAAGGCCAATTGAAGGTCAATTGTGATGTGTAGGAAAGTTATGAAGAGTTTAAGATTCAAATTGAGGCCAATTGAGTAGGTTATAGGGTTCAATTTGGTGAGATTATATCATATGATCAAAATTGAGGGTTTGATTTAGGTCAAAATTGGGCTCAAAGCATAGGCCATTTGAGCTTGGATTTGATTTAGATTGGTCATATGGAAGGTGAATTTGAGTTTAGAATTGAAATTGATGGAAATTGGGACCAAATTGATAGACATTTAAGGTAAATTTGAGAAAATTGGGTCTTTAAAGGCAATTTGGGGGTTTTGGTCAAAATGGTCAAATTAGGTCATGTGGTAGTTGAGAAAAATGAAATTGGGAATATTTTGAAGGTTTTATAAAATTTTTGGGACTTTTTGAAATTTTTGAAATTTTGGGCTAAGGAGGCGCATTTTGGTAATTTGACAATTTTTTGTTGATTTTGGATAATTTGGATGTTTTCAAAAGGTTTGAAATGATTTTTGAACAAATTTGGGTATTTTGGGTAAATTTGGGAATTTTTGTCAAATTTAGGGTTTCAATGGTACGTAGATAATTTGGGAGAGTTTAGTGGAAAAAGACCAGGTTGATTATTTTTGGTAAAATTGGGATGCCAACCACCATAAATGAGCTATGGACCATTGGAAATCCCATTTGTGTCCTCTATGTACTGGTCTTAGCTAAACTCTAGCTTAGGACCAGTGGGTTTAGGGGACCATCTGCAAGAGTCTCCCAAAAGATTAAGGGATCAAAGTCAAGAAATTTTGGGTTTAAATTTTGTGAGTGATTGTGAGTGTGGTGAGTGCAAGTAAATGTCTTAGCCCTAGACCAACACCCAGGGTCAACCGTAAGGTCAAGCAGTCTTATAGGAACTCTCCTTGGGCTCCCCCATAATGACCTCACCTACTAAGTGCTAGAGGTTAGGACCAATATGTGGAACTTCAAGTTGAGCAAAGAGGAGTGTAGAATTTCTAATGGTGAGGGTTCCTTCTCTAGTTTTCTAGGAATAGTCAACAGAAAAGTCCTATGGTTAGACCCTAGGCAACTAAAGAGAAAAACTAAACCACAACCAAAAGTGAGGTCAATAATATCCAATAAGAAAAAGAGAATAGCGATAGCGTTCGCCGAGTTTGACGCGTTAGATTATAATTTCTTTTTCTATCAAATTATTAGTTAAATCTAGTATCAGATTCCCTCACCAAAAAAATTCACTTCTAAATCTTTAACATTTCACTCTTATATAGGAAATTTACTTAGTCATACTTCCACCAAATTCTACAGTTTTGACCAAAAAAAAAAAAAAAAAAAACCCAACTGCAACATCGGAAATGCCATTGAAGCACCCTTCCCCTCAAACCAAACACAATAAATAAATATATAAAAATAGTGAGTAATAAAAATTAAATAAATAAAATAAAATTCCAATAAATACTACATTCATATGATGAATCTTATTAAAAAAAACATAACTTATAAATCAAAATGTATCACCTTCTTTCTACAACCATTTAAATGACAGTGAAAAAAATGAGAAACAAAAATCAAATCAAGCACTATAAAAAATTAAATCTCAATTCAATATGCTCCATAAGAAATATCTCATTAATATCTCATTACCAATGCAATCTATTTCCATTTCTTTCAGCTACTTCTCCTTTTGATTCCCTTACCAATAAGCTTACCTTTTTTTTTTCATTTGATCATTGTCATGTCACACTTCTTCCCCAATCATCTCTATCACGTTATTATTCAAAATCCATCGATACAATTCTTTCTTTAAATGGAATCCTTACAGAATAACTTCTTCCAGACTTCCATAATGAACACAACTTTAAAAATGAAAGCAATTTTTTTCGAACTAAAACATGTAAACCACAAACCTGCAACCATTACAAAGAAAAACCCCAACTACTCTAGTATGTCGAGAAATATGTCGTTAAGAAAAAATCCAAGTGAAATCAAATGTAANCGAGAAATATGTCGTTAAGAAAAAATCCAAGTGAAATCAAATGTAAACATGGATGGAGACACCCACCTTGGCATCTAGCTCCCCAACTAAAAAAAAAAAAAAATGATATCTATAGTTGTTCAGTAGAAGTGGTTATCATAAATCGCAATCCCAACTCCAAGCCCCTCCTTAAGAGCCAGCAAGGTGAGCCTACCTTAGAAAAGCTGACAATGTAGTTGAACTCTCCCAGGTTTTGAAGAAGAGGACGGTGAGAAAGACACGTTGGAAGCAAGGAACATGGAGGAGAAGGGTGTGAGAAGGCCGATCATATTAAAATCCAGGAGCAGCTGAGGAGCCTACATTTTCCCAGCCCAAAATCTTGAGGAAAGAAAGGCAAAAATCCAGAAGCGGTCGCCATGAAAGTAGGGAGATGGGAAGGCGGGAAGGTTATGTCAAATCCCTTCCATGGATTTAATAGTTGATTCAATAAGAAAATGAGTGGAACAATAATGTTTGATAATTATATCGAGTCAAACGTGTTAGATTATAATTTGTTCTCTATAAGAATTTTGGCTAACTCTAGTATCAGATTCCCTATTAAAAAAAAAAAATTCACATTCTAAATCCCTAACATTTTACTCCTCTTCCAAAAAAATTTACCTAGTTGTACTTCTGTTGGATTTTACCGTCTTGACAGGAAAAAGAAAAAACAATTGATTGCAACCTCGGATATGCCGGTTAAACACCCCTCTCCCCTCAAAACCGTCACCCACACCCAAATACTAAATAAATAAAGACTACTTCGTATGAAGAATCGTATTAAAAAAATATGACGTAGAAACTAAATTAAATCACCTTTTTTTTACAACTATTTCAATAAAAGTTAAAAATAATGAGAAACAAAAATCCAATCAAGTACTGCCAAAAAAATTCCAATTCAACATACTCCATAAGAAAAATCTCATTACCCATGTGATTTATTTGCATCACTCTCAGTTATTTCCCCTTACAATCCCCTTTCCAATAAATTTACTTTCTTCCCATTTGATCCCTGCCATGTCACATCCCTTCTCCAATCATCTTCACCACATTATTATTTCAAATCAATTAAAACAACTCTTCCCCAAAATTGAATCCTTACAAAATATTTGCTTCCATAATAAACAACAACTTCAAAAAGAAAGCAGTTGTTTCGAACTAAGACAACTAAACCACAAGCGTGCAACTATAACAATGGCAAACCCCAACTAATCTATTGTAACGAGTAACATCTCATTAAAAAAAAACATGTAAAAAAAAAATGCAAACATTGATAGAGAAACCCAAATGCAGTTATCATAATTCGCAATTCCAAACCTCGGGCCCCTCCCTAAGAGCTAACAGGGCAAGCCTAGTGCAAAAACACCGACAATGTAGTTGAACTCCCCCATGTTTTGAAAAAGAAAACAACAATAAAGACGCGTCAGAAGTGAGGAACAACGAGGAGAAGGGCGTGAGAAGGCCGATTGGATTGAAATCCAAGAGCAATTGTGGAGCCTGCATTTTCCCAACCCTTAATATTGAGAAAAGAGAGGCGGGAATCCAAGAGCAATCGCTAAGGAAACAGGGATATAAGATGGAGTGAAGGTTTTGTGCCCTCGTTGTCTTAAATTTTAAAATGGATTTGATAAGAAAACTGATGGAATGATGGCGTTCGATAATTACGACTAAGTTCGGCACATTAGATTATAGTTTGTTTCTCAGATATTAAATTCCCTCTCAAAAAATTCCACCTTCTAAATCCCTAGCATTTCACTCTTCTAAAAAATTTACCAAGTTATAATTCTGTTGAATTCCACATTTTTTATCTGAAATATATATATATATATTTGGAGGCACCGCTCACCCCACGCCCACCACTACCAAACACAAAAAATAAATAAATAAATAAAAATAATGATTCACAAAAATTATATAAATAAAATAAATTTTCATTAAAGACTACTTCATTCGATAAATCTTATTAAGAAAATATAACGTCAAAACCAAAATGAATCACCTACTTTTTACAACAATTTCAATGGCAATGAAAAATAATGAGAAACAAAAATCCATCAAATTAAATTTGTTGTTGTTTGGCTCGTTTGTTTAGCGAATTGGACACGAGTTGTTCATGAATAAAGAGCGTTCTGACAACCCTACTAATCAAGATATATGTGTGTGTGTGTGTGTCTGTGTATAAATGTAATTTAATTTAATTATTTCGAGTCGGACACAAACGAACAAATCTTTGTTCTTGTCCGACTCGTTTATATGTCGAGCGCAAAAAAATTATTCATGTTAGGCTGATTTGCTTAGCAAAAAGATTGAACACAAACTTCTTAATGATTCGAACACGAATTGTTCAGAAACTACGATCTGTTCTGACAGCCCTAATGTGGTGCCTCACCTCTTCCCCGATCCTCTCCACCACGTTATTATTCCAAATCCATAAAAAATAGCACTTCCCCAAAATCAAATCTACGCACAATAACTACTTCCATAATAAACAACAATCTCAAAAATGGAACCAATTGTTTCGAACTAAAATAGGCAAACCACAAGCCTGCAAGCCTGCAGTCATTACAACCACAAACCCCAATTAATCTAATGTGACGGGAACTATCTCATCAAAAAATGTCAAATCAAACGCAAACATGGATGAAGAGACCCACCTTGGCATCTAGCTCCCCAATCTAAAAAAAAAAAAGAGCCAGCAGGCTAAGCCTAGCGCATAAATGCCGACAACATAGTTGGAACCTCCCATGTTTTGAAGAAGATAATGATGAGAAAGACACCCATGAAGTGAGGAACAAGGAAGAGAAGGGAGTGAGAAGGCTGATCGGATTGAAATCCGTGAACAACCGGGGAACATTCATTTCTTCAGCCCTAAATGTTCCCTAAATGTTGAGAAAAGAGAGGGTGGAATCCATGATCAATCATCATTCAAAATGCATCGCCTACTTCCTTCATCTATTTCAATGACAGCGAAAAACAATGAGAAACAAAAATCCAATCAAGACTACAAAAAAATAAATCTCAATTCAATATACTATATAAGAAATATCTCATTACCGATGTGATTTATTTCCATCTCTCTTAGCCACTTCTTCTTACGATTTCCTTTCCGATAAATTCATCTTTTCGTCTTTGATCTCCGTCTTGCCCCACGCCTCTTCCCCAATTATCTCCACCACGTTATTTTTCCGAATCCATCAAAATAGCTCTTCCCCTAAAATAGAATAACTACTTCTTTAATAAACAACTTCAAAAGCGGAAGCAATTGTTTCGAACTAAAATAGGTAAACCACAGATTTGCAACCATTACAACGACAAACCCCAACTAATCTACAGTAACGAGAAATATCTCGTTAAAAAGAAAGGTTAGGTGAAATCAAATGCAAACATGGAAAGAGAGACCCGCATTGGCATCTAGCTCGAGGAGATCGGAGAGGGGGGAACCCAAGAGCGATTGCCATGTAAGTAGGGAGATAGGAAGGCGACAATGCTCAGTGCCCTCCCTGTCGCAGATTTTATAATAGATTTGACATGAAAACGGTGTTTGGTAGCATGATTTAAAAAAAAAAATAGCCATCAAATTCCGGCCAAACATAAAAATAAAATAAAAATTAAATCTAACACTCTTAAATTGAATTTTTTGTGTTTCGACTTTTCTTCGCGTGTTTCATTTCTTTTACGATGCAAATTTCGATTTAGTAAATCTGATTGCCCGAGAACTCTTAGAATTTCTTTCTGTCGTAGCCCGCGAGTTCATCTTCGTCGCACTGATGATCAGTTTTATTAGATTTGAAAAATCCTATTTGACGTGAATTCAGGTTTCGGCCGAACACCGCCTTAGTATGGAAAAAAAAATCAAAATATTATGATAAGTTTTTTTTTATAAAATGCATATAAAAGTGTAAAATACATGCATATGAGGTGGTATGTAAATAAAAATTAAAGTTTAGCTATTAGATATGTAAATGAATAATAATTGGATGGTATTTATGTAAAGTCCCCTAAAAAAAATTACAATATAGATTATATTTAATAAGAGTTAAACTGCCCAATCAATTAATGACTATTTATACGCGCTATTTTAATCTCAAAGTTTATAAAAATGTCCGAATAATATTCGACTACTTTAAATTTTAGCTTTTATAGTCATTTATAGGGATTATTTCAGCTCTAATTTAAGTAATCTGAGAATTATTTTAACACTTTTATAAAATCTAGGACGAAAAACTGCTCCTATTTTGATATTTTACTCATTTAACAAGTCATGGAAGTCACCCAAGTAGGGCTGTGAATTTAGCCCAAATATGGTTAATCGCTTGAAAATTTACTCGATTTTTGGCTCGTATCGAGATCGGATCAAAATAAATTCTAGGACTAAACTCGCTCGACAAGCCGCATAAGTCGCCCTAAGTAGGGTTGTGAATTTAACTTGAATATCGTTAATCGATTGAAAATTTATTCAAATTTTTGTTTGGATCAAGATTGAATCGAAAAAAATTCTAGGACTAAAATTGTTCCTATTTCGATACTTTACTCATTTAACAAGCCATATAAGTCGTCTGAGTAGTTCTTTAAATTTAGCTCAAATATCGTTAATCGCTCGAAAATTTATTCAAATTTTTGCCTGGATTGAGATCAAATCGAAATAAGCCGAGCTGCAAGTCAAAATTTTGTAACGAATTTTTTTCGGAGTCAATTTTGAGCCAACCCCTGCTCGACTCAAAATTGAAAATATGGAAGATCTGAAATTTATTGGAATGTTGCCGAGTGCAAATCAACATTAAAAGCCCATAAGCCCTTATCCTCTCATTTTCCATCAACTCCACACCTCATAAAAACAAGAGCTAGAACCTCATCAAAATAAGCAGCAAAAGAAATAAAAATGAGATTTTTATCTGTCAGATTCAGCTCCTCTCTCTGCCTCTCATCTCGCCTTCTTCTCCAAAGATCAAACAACAGATTCTGGAGATTAATAAAGGCGAAGAAATCAGAATCCGGCGATGAGCTAAAAAATGGAGAATTCAAATCCAACCTCCGCTTCAGAGCATCAAAAGTCTTTCTTTTCAGGTCCGCCATTGCTGTCTTCGGTCTGGGATTCATAGATGCTGGGCAAGTCTTCTTCTTTCTGGTTTTTTTTTTGTAATTTTATGTATTGATTGGAGGATATATCTGCAATTTTTTAAAAAAATTTGTTTCAGATATAGCGGAGATTGGTCTCGGATTGGTGTTATAACAAAAGAAGCTGAAGAAATTCTGAAAAATGCAGCTTTTTTAGTTTTGCCTTTCTGTATTTTGATGATATTTTTATTATCTGATGAGAAAAAAACTCTCTAAAATGATTTTATTGTGCTTCATTTCTTTTTGAAGTGTTAAGATTTTAGTTGTATAATTTATAAAAGTGTTATAGCGATCTCTGATTATTTTACAATTGAGATTTAGCGTTTGGGGCAGTTTATTTGGTGTGGTGGCGTTTTGAAAACCCGTTTCAGTGGAGTTTCGTAAAACATAATTTTGATTTGACTATTAGACGCGAATAGCGAGTAGCGAGTAGGACACCAGTTGCCCCTACTCCGACTGGAGAAGTTCTAGGTTTGCTGGAGGGGCAGGTATCAGAGATAAAATTGTGGCTTGTGTTTGATGAAGGTTAAAGGAATAACTAATGAAAAATATACTAATTTCAGAAGAATCATTTGATGATTGCTTTAAAAAAACGAAATAATTTTATCTTTAGAGTCATCCTTTTCTAATAAAGAAGATTGTAATACAAATTGCTCAATTTAGGTCCATGCATTTATTCCTTGGAATCATCGAAGCCAGGCGGGAAGCATGAACGCCGCATTTCTTTATTGCTATATGAAATAATTAAATAAAATTATTAAAATTATCATAATTCTGTACTGTTATGAAATGATATTTTTTTGTTCTCAACTATCAGATATGTAGCAGTTAAAGTTATATTGTAGACTGCAACACTAAACATGTTTGAATGGTCTTTTATCTACAAAAAAATGAAAATCAATTGTTCTTCACACACACATATCAAACAATTAAACGGATTATAAAAAACAGGAGCAGAATGGTCATTTATCCAGAATCAGCTATTTTCCAAACGCAAAAACCAAATAGTCAGACAACTTATCCGGATCAGCTGTTTATCAGCAGATTATCATGATAAACAGCTTATCAAGATAAGCTGGATAAGTTGCAGCTGCCCCAAACAGACTCTAATGTTACATCAAGAGTCCTCGTGTAATGGTACATCAGAACTTCAATTACTGTTTGTCATGTGTACAGTTTGTGCCCCCTTAGTAAATAAAAATTAAATAATTTAATATACGGTAGAATCGGACTCTACACACAACAGATAGTGATTGAAATTATGATGCATTTTCGAATCACAACTCCTGATGTAATAATTTTTTCCTTCTTTATGAGGAATATTTTGGTATAATGACATTTCTATAAACTCTGAGACTAAAATGACCTCATCTAATTTTGATACTTCATTATTTATTTATTTTTTATAGGGGTATTTACATAAATACCACCCAATTCAAATGTATTTGCATGCGTAATACATAAACTATATTTTCTTATATTTCCACCACCCAAAGCTTTCATGTCACTTAAAAAATAAAGAAAACTACAAACATAGTACCCAATTCTTATGGATTTGCCAATCTCATTATTATTATTAGATAACTAAGGAAACTTAATGCCGTCGTCATTATTATTATTATTATTATTATTATTATTATTATTATTATTATTATTATTATTATTAGATAAATTTAATAATGTAATTCACATAACATGATTCATACATGTCCAATGCATATTGTTGTGAGATATGTACTTTCTGGCATAGAAATGAGACGAAAAAGAACACAAGCAAACATAGGTGTTTACGTGGTTCGATCCAACTGGATCTACGTCCACGGGAGGGAATCAATCAAATATTTCACTAAAACAAAAGAAATGGAGAATACATAGCTTATACATTGAGATGAGCCCTTAAAATAGTTTACTAAGGCAAAAGAAATGGAGAATACATAGCTTATACATAGAGATGATCCCTCATACTTCCCTACGGCCTCCCTCTCAAGCGACACCTTGATACAAGGCCTCAAGATGCTCTCCTCCTCTCTAGCTCTTCCTCTCAAGCGACCTTGATACAAGGCCTCAAGATGCTCTCCTCCTCTCTAGCTCTCCTAGCTATTCTCTCCTCTTTTGTGGTAGCTTAAGATCTCTTCTCTTGCTTTCCTAAGTCTCACACCCTTAAGATTTCTTCCCTTGCTCTCCTAAGTCTCACACCCTCTCTATTTATAGAAACAAGAGAGGGGTAGGTGGGAGGTAGGTGAGCGGTTGGTGAGATGTGATAGGTGAGCGGTACCACATTACAAAAGTGTCCTTTTATCTTAGTTCATTAATTGGGGGTCAAAATAACACATATAAAACTATAAGCATAGGCATGTATAATAAGGGTGCTTTTGGGGCAGGTGGTGGCGGTGCGGTACCACAACACAATTTTTTTTCTATTTGCCAAACCTGCATTTTGATTGTAATCTCAAAAAACTACAACTTAAAACTACGTTTTCCCGCCAAGTATGACCACGTGCGGTGGCTAATAGAAAAATGTTGTTCGACCTTTAAATAAAAAAAAAATTATCGTAACAGTCACCGTAACTTTTTAAATAACATTTTATCATTCAGGAGCTTCACAACTACTTCTTCAAACAACTGCAGCTGCTTTAAACAGACTCTAAGTCCTTTAATATAATGTTTTTAACTATTTCATAATTTTTATAATTAATGCTAACTATGCATAAATAACAAAAAAAACCCAAATCATTTTGAAAAATAAAATCCAAATAACTCGACGAATATTTATATCATTCAGTGTTTTTTTTTCAAAGTGATTAACCTTACATCAAATAATTAAGAAAATTATTCAATAAATGTTTTAAACACATCTAAATTGTAAGTATTTTATTTTAAAAATTTGTTTAATTTATTTCATAATTAAAATTATTATTATTATTATTATTATTATTATTATTATTATTATCACTGCTGGTGCTACCACTAATATAACAAATGAAATTAAATTTTTAAACAATTTGAGAGGTGTATGTGCACGTACTAATTATCCCCAATATTTTCTATATTTTTGGTATTTTATGCATGAAATACTATGATTTTTTAATAATGCATTAATGATCTTAAATAATGTAAACAGTGAATATAATGTCTTAGAGAATTTGGCAAGAGTTATTATTATGTGAATCAAATGAATTTAATAAATAATTAAAATCATTTGATGGCTAATTAATTGAAAATGCAAAAAATATGGATTTCTTTAATATGAACTGCTAAGAAAGTGCATGTGGTTGGCTTTCCTTAATTTCATGATGAATCCAGAGAAATGCTCTAAGAAAATCTTGATACCTAAACTAAACAAAATGGCAGCACTTGGATGGGGTAAAAATAGAGCTCTGCAACAAATATTATGTCTTTTCTTATCTTACATGAGTTTGAATCAGGGAGGCGAGTTCGAAGTATATAACACGATCATTGATAGCTAGAACATGCGGGAGCCAAACCTGTTGCTATCGAAGGCATCATGTTTTTCTCTTGGAAACCCAGACAAGGAGGCGCCGAGAGACATAATGAACCCCACACGGCCGACAGTAACGGTCGAACGAACACATTGTCCTACTGAGGTGGTGTGTTTAGCACCCCTCCAGAAGTTAATTTCGTTTGTTTGTGAGAAGGGTTTCTGCTCGGGCACCTAACTCGACACAGGTGAGGTTCGATGCACGACTTGCAGAACACCCTCGCCTTTGATGATCAACTCGCAAAAAAGAATTTATGGAGCCTCTGACCACAAGGCAGTGAGAACCAGCATCAATAGAGGTTAACCTCCACCACCGGTTGTATAAAGAGCCATCTGATAGCTCTCCTCCCTTACGATTCTGACACTCATGTTGAAAAGGAAAGGACATGTCGAACCTCTCATCCCTTTATACAGGGAAGAAAAAGTCATTTTGTGTGTGTGTGGGGGGGGTGACCACTTTACAAAATATCGTTGACTTAGTGCATTGATGAAACAACATAACATTTCATTTCCTAAAAAGGAAACAAAACGTCTCCATCAAACATGCTTTGATGCATCATTAGTAAAAGCGTCAGGTGAGAAGTGGTTATGAGAATCGAAGAATTTTGCCTGGGCAAATACCACTGAATGAGTATCCTTAATGATCAAACTAGGGACAAGAGTGATGAAATAAACACAACTGACTTGTTGCCAACAACATAACCACAACACAGATGATGAGCCACAAAAGTAGAGCGCGAGGAAAGTGAAGCAGGACAGAAATACAATAAAAATGGTAATTTTATCATTCCAACTGTGAGATACAAGACACTTTCTATCGACAAACATACTGAGTGCACCCTTTGATTGAGACAATACCTTCGAAAGAGCGAAGGCCATGCGTGGATTGTCAGGCACTCGGCTCCTTAAAAGGAGACCATCCGAGCATAGATCATGCTAATCACCATTGGGAAAACGAGAAAAAGCTCGATCGTAATAGCTAGCAAGAGAAGAACACTTCAAGTTCATCTCTCTAGATAGAAGAATGTGGCTTTGCCTAGGAATATGTTGGACCCATGAATCACCACATCCACTCCAAAAAGGGCCGCCCACAGTCGAGAGCCTTGCGAAAAGTCAGCCGATTGTTTCTCCCCAAAGAGTTTCGGCTCTGTTTCGCGTTCTTGTCACTCGACTCCATTTCAATCTCTTTAGCATCCATGAGCATCCCAAATACAAATTGGAAGCAGAACTTAGTCAGATCAAAACAGGTTGGGGCGCAGGGGGGGGGGG
>JXCR01112544.1:34637-60441 GCA_002079205.1 Phalaenopsis hybrid cultivar | reverse complement strand
CCCCCCCCCCTCGAAAAAGCAATTGTTCTCGCTTCCCTATGGTTACAAGCAGACGAAGATTGACACTTTCCCATTCATTCACACTTTCTCACTCATCTCTCTCTTTTATTGGCAGTGTTCACGTTTCACGTTTTCCCTCTCTCGTTCTTCTTCTACTCCTTGTTGTTCTGCCACTGTTCAACTCTCTACTCGTCATCCTCTTCAAATTGCAACGAAAAAGTAACTGTTCCTATTTCATTCGCACGATTGCACTTCTTCCTCTTCCTCTTCCTCTTCCTCTTCTGCTTTCTCCCCTGTTCAAAACCCAATCTCCCCTATTTTACTTCATGCTCGAATAGAGGGCCGCTCCTCCCTTCACAGTTTTGCACGACTCAATCCCTTTGTCTCACACGTAGAGATTACTCGCCACTCTTCTGTCTCTGCCCTAGCCTTCGTTGGTTTTCTCGAGTTCCCCTTACCTGTGCGCACGAATCGACCACTCATCCCTACCTCACTTGGGATTCGACTAGTCAAAGCTTTGCATCCTTCCTGTAACGGAGCAATTCTTCATTGTGCCGATCCTTCTTATCTTTACGGTGATCTTCCTTACCACACGAGATCGCCGAAGCCGCTCGCCAATCCTCCCTGTGCGATCTTCTGCCCGACCTCTTCTTTTGGTCGCTCCCAAAGTCATGCAATATGAACCCCAATCCAAGCCTCTCCTCAGGCATAAAGGAATCGCAGCAACAGAGAGGAGGAAAAAGCTCGAAGAGGATCAATCAATAGGATTTGTGACGGTAGGTAGGAGAATTAGGTCGCGTGAAGTGTGGGTTGGGTTGTGCAACTGTGCAGAGCGGTAGTGTGCAAAGACCAAGAGGAGGAATGTCACGGGTTCAGTTCAAATAGGGAGGATTTGGGATCACACAAGGTTTGGGGATCCCGTCGCTACCTTCCTAAGTAACGTTGATCGTGACTGCCTCACAAAGGATTCAGACGAGACAAAGGCTTCAGTGGTAGTGTGAATATAGGGAAGAGATGGCAAAAAACAGTGGTCTCTTACAAGGAGGAAAAAGACCATTGCTGTGAGTTTTCTGTGATTTCTACTCCTTTCTTCTTCTTCTTTTTTTTTTGTTTTTTTGTTAAAGGAATACAAAAATAAAAAGGGAATAACGATGGAGAGATTTCAGACATGCGAATGAGTGTGCAGAACAGTAACTCACTCTTTTTTTTTTTACGAACCAGAGAAGACGAACAAAGCGAGGGGGGAACAGTGGACGAGCGGAGAAGAACTATGAGGATTTGATCGCAATAGAAGAATGGAGCCTTCGGTTGTTGCGATTTCAAGTCGACAGAACGAGGAGAGGGGAAAAATAGGGAACAATGCGAATGAAAAGATGTGAATAAGACAGCACGAAGAAGATTTTTGGGAGAGAAGCGCGTATGAAAAGGTGCGAATCAATCTTCTCCCCTTCGTTCCTCTGCTTGTAACTGACGGGAGAGTGGGGGGAACAATTATATCACTCAAGCGGGAGAACTTTGGCAGGAAGAGGTCAGCAAGTAATTAATTAATCTAAATAAATAATTAATTAAGTTATTCATTTATATGCACATATATTTGTTTATTTCTTTCCTTTCTCTTCTTTTTTTATTTTTTTAAAACATACGGTCAACACCAACTAAGCTAAAAATATAGGTCCCCCTGCTTTTTTCCGCATTTATTCCTTTAAGCCCCACTCAAACAAACCTGTGTACCCTACCAACAAGAGCAGAAGATTAAAAAAAATACAAGGAAACAAAATTTTACCCGTAGACCAGCCTGAGCAAGAATTGTGGTGATAGGTTGCCTCCAAGACTGATCAATATCACATAAGATCAAGTTCTGGTTGGGAGTAAGTCGCACGCTTAAATTATATTTCTCAATTATTTCTCTCAAAGCTTTCTTCATTGTACCTCGAATACGCCCATTATCAACATGAACCCCACAAAATAAAGCACCATCACCCTGTAAAACAATGTCCACAGAAATCATCAAAGCAGAAATTAAACAAGCAAAAGCCATATTGAACAAGTACAAAAATGTGCATCATTCAAAATACATATAATATAATGCAGATACCTGCTCATGCCATCCCAAATAACTCTTAAATTCCCACTCAGGTAATTCTCTGAATGATTCAAATTTTTTTCCATAATACTGCTCGACTACACCGCGGAATTTTTCAATTCCCCATTCACTAATTAAATACTTCATTCTGCTATACTTTCTGTCATCCCTTCTCCCATTTTCTCTCTGAGTAACAACTATTGCCTTCACAGCATATAATATATCTTCTTTTGGTACATAACCGAGGGGTTCTCCCAGACGAGGGAAAGTCGTATCCACCCTGTGAGTTCTTCCCATGCCACCACCAACCTACACTTTCATGACGTCAGCAAACATTCCACAATACAATGACAAAAAAAAGGTAAGATTTACATAAATACCACTGAATTCCTATGTATTTGCATATCTAACACCAAAACATCAATTTTTAGATACACATGTATGAAATGGTGTGTTTCACTTTTTAAATTTTAAAAAGGTGGTATTTTTTAATGTAATATCAAGGATTGTATAAATGTAAAAAATAAAGTTTAGGCGTTGCATATGCAAAGATATAAAAATTGGGTGGTATGCATGTGAATGCCTCAAAGAAATGCAGCAGAAAAAACAGAATATTTAGCACTTACATAAATATTGAAGCCTTGCGGCTCTCCATCACTATCAGAAACTACAACTATGCCAATATCATTGGTTAGAATGTCCACCGAGTTATCCGCAGGCACAGTTACAGCTATCTTGAATTTTCGAGGCAAGTATTGAGCACCATAGATCGGCTCCGGAGAATTCACGAAATTTGTTCCATTGGAGTTGTCGTTTCTAGCTACAACTACTTCCGGAGGCTCTGCAGACATCACCTTCTCACCATCCACCCAAACATCATAGTATGCACCAGATTGAGGAGCCAAAAGCGAAGCAATATTCTCAGCTGTCTCCTGAGAAAAAACATAATTTTTCTTTGTATATGGTGCTGCCGGGGCAAGAACATTTCTATTCAGATCTCCGCAAGCACCAAGAGTAGACCCCATATTCTTTATGATTGAGCTCATAACAGTTTTGAGATTCTTCTTTAGGATTCCATGTAGCTGAAAAGTTTGTCTGGTTGTTAAACGGAGAGTGCCGATACCGAATTTATCCGCCAGATCATCCATTATCAAGTAGAGCTTGTTTGGGACTTTACCGCAGGGGTTCTTTGTTCGTAGCATGAATTGGTATGATTTTGTCCCACGTTCATCTCTGTTGGTCTGTTGATAACTTCCATGAAATTTAATTAATTGAGTAGCGACTTCATTTATATTGGGGGCATTAGTTTGTAACTCCTCGTTTAGAGGGAATCTGAGAAAGTTGCTCTGCTCTTTGAACAATTCAACCTTGTTTCGTTTAGCCACGGCAGTATCCGGCTGCAATATGCATGAAATAATGTAAGAAGCATATTGCGGTTATGCAAAAATTAAATTTGACAGAAAATCTTTAAATAAGTTTTCAGATCTTTTCTAAGTGAAATAATATACGTGAAGTAACTTTCATAATAGGAGAATTTTTTATTCTTAATAATCTTATTTTTTTTTAATTATAAAAAGAATAAATATCAGAAAAGTTCCTTAAACTACCTATGTGTGTTCATTTTAGTCTCAAACTTCTTAATTTAGTCCCTCGACTTATAAAAATAACATTATTTTCTCCTGAAATATCACTAGTCTAAAATTGATAGTAACTAGTAGTGAAAGTTATGAGAAAAGGGTAATTTTGATCTTTAATGCACCAGAAATCTTCTTTTGTGTTGATAAAATTAGCCAACAATGATGAAACAGCAAAGATCCTATACNCTCCTCGTTTAGAGGGAATCTGAGAAAGTTGCTCTGCTCTTTGAACAATTCAACCTTGTTTCGTTTAGCCACAGCAGTATCCGGCTGCAATATGCATGAAATAATGTAAGAAGCATATCGCGGTTCTGCAAAAATTAAATTTGACAGAAAATAATTAAATAAGTTTTCAGATCTTTTCTAAGTGAAATAATATACGTGAAGTAACTTTCATAATAGGAGAATTTTTATTCTTAATAATCTTATTTTTTTTAATTATAAAAAGAATAAATAACAGAAAAGTTCCTTAAACTACCTATGTGTGTTCATTTTAGTCTCAAACTTCTTAATTTAGTCCCTCGACTTATAAAAATAACATTATTTTCTCCTGACATATCACTAGTCTAAAATTGATAGTAACTAGTAGTGAAAGTTATGGGAAAACGGTAATTTTGATCTTTCAAGCTAAAGAATGCACCAGAAATCTTCTTTTGTGTTGATAAAATTAGCTAACAATGATGAAACAGCAAAGATCCTATATAATGATGAGGAGCAAGGAAATGGTGATGACAGAACTACCCCAAAGTTATCCACAAAATGCATACAAAAATTGGCAATACCTTCGTCATTAATCCTCAAGATCAACTTATGTCAATTCAGAAAAGATGAAAAAGAGACCATAACGGTTAAATATAGTAAGTCAAAAGCTAAATTAGGTCAAAAAAAATCTGGAACTAAAATAGCACAACTAAATAGCCTTAAGATCATTTTAGCAATTTAGTCCTAAGGAAATTGCAAAATTAAAGTATAATTTATGGTAGTAAGAGGGCAAATGTTGGCTGGCAAATCATTGAGAAGTGATATGGCCAAACTTAACCCAAATGTGGTAAAATTTGAAAAATGGTTGAGTAAGACATTGAGCCTCGGCTAAGTTTAGATTTGTTACTTAAAACTTTGAGAGAATGGATAGCCTGGAGAAGTAGGAGGCATGACAATATTCAGATTGAAATTACATAGAACGAGGGAGAAAACCAAAAATATTAATGAAGTTACAGGCTATCATATGTTAAAAAAATTAGAAATAAAATTGAAATAAGAACAGTAATGGATTGAAAATTGAAAGATGAATTTATTGAGATGATTTGTGTTGATGATGAGAAGACTGCAACCAAGTTAATTACAAGTGATGAGATTTCAAATGTATTAGTACTTATGCTCTTTAAATCGGATTAAGGAATGTTTAACAAACTCATTTCAAAAAGAGATGAAAGAACTACAATGTACATATGATGAACAGATAATATTTCCTGATGGTGACTTAAATGGAAATATATGCCACAATAACTTGGGCTACAAAAAGATTTATAACGGTAAAGGAAAAGGAGATTGAAATAGAATGGGAAGAGAGTTAAATGTATAGTCATATATATTATTTAAATAATTAAAACATATACTATTTAATTAAATTAGAAAGCAGTTTATTTAAATATGAAAAACAACTTTAAACGGATTTTTTTAAAACATTCTTGATAGAAAGCTTAACTATGAAACATAGAGTTGNTGAGAAGACTGCAACCAAGTTAATTACAAGTGATGAGATTTCAAATGTATTAGTACTTATGCTCTTTAAATCGGATTAAGGAATGTTTAACAAACTCATTTCAAAAAGAGATAAAAGAACTACAATGTACATATGATGAACAGATAATATTTCCTGATGGTGACTTAAATGGAAATATATGCCACAATAACTTGGGCTACAAAAAGATTTATAACGGTAAAGGAAAAGGAGATTGAAATAGAATGGGAAGAGAGTTAAATGTATAGTCATATATATTATTTAAATAATTAACACATATACTATTTAATTAAATTAGAAAGCAGTTGATTTAAATATGAAAAACAACTTTAAACGGATTCTTTTTTTTAACATTCTTGCTAGAAAGCTTAACTATGAAACATAGAGTTGTTATTAATGTGTATCTAAAAACTGCAAAGAAACTAGACAAAAAAAGAAAAAAAAAACCTTAGTCAAGATGCTGAAATTTGAAGTCAATATCAACAACTAAGTTTTTAAATGAGACGAATTGGAAATAAAAAGTTGAAGAAAGATTACTTTCAAATAGATTTTTTAATTAAATTAAGAATTTTCCTTAAGAAAAATTAAAAGAGTCTATAGACAAATCTTTAACTAGTCAGGAGATTTGGTGCTAAAGTGAGCTAAGATTCCTTAAAAATTTTGACGATCAAAATTTGATTCAACTCGAAATTTAGTAGTATTTTCAGTCTTCACTTCAAAATCCATATCGATTTTGAGTTTGTTCCAAGTCCCTCAAATATGGTAGGTGAACTACATATTTTAATAAAATATACAGTGCATACAATATTATATATAATACGTGATATAGTAGTTATATTTATCTATATAATTAACTAGAAAACAATTTCATACACTTGCTGAACAAAAGCACGCCCCAATACATGTTTGAAACACCATAATCACATTTTAGTGTCCGTTTTTATAAAGTTAGAGTTGACCACTTGCACATCTTCCTAGGCAATGATAGGTGTTGATTGGACTCAATTTCATCTGACTATGGTAAGTTGGTGCTAAGAGGTGTTATCAATCGATCAAACACAAAGACATGAAACGCTAGCGATCAATTAGAGAAAAAAAACTTGTGAAGTTGCTTCCATTGAATAATGTATGACATATTTCTAGATGATGTTGCTTACATTATAAAGTAATTTTATTCAAATTAAAGCTTACTTCTATGATACAAAAGGCATGACTATTTATACATGATGAGACTGTTTTTTGTAAGATAAATCATAAAATAAAAATGCTAATAAAAACATCAGAGTAGGACATAATAACATAATAATTAAAAATAATTTTGATATACTCCTATTATCCTCCATAAGAATAAAAACATAACATGCCACTAAGATTATAATTTTTAAATTCAAAAGCTTCCATCATTCTTATCACTCAATGAACTTTCATTAAAATTATCGACAAAATGATATGCTTTCTCCCTTACCTTATCCTCAATTGTATCCATGTTCTCTTACTCCTTATCCTAAATCTGAATAATCTTCCTCTTATTTAATTAAAAAGAATAATAAGAATATTTATTAGATTTTACAACAAAAACCATAATGATAGTAACAACTTCAATTATATTTTCAGCTGTGTATCATAAGAGTAACTAAGGAATATTTATTAGCTTTATTTACTTGTATTCAGTTTAAGAAAAATCTTAGATAAAATTATACAAACTTATCAAAAGTGAGATGGAGTGCACCTTGAGATGGGTCTCATTTAATGTAAAGTGTAAGCCTCATATAGTACCTAATGAGTTGTAAGTCTTATTGCAATTTTTTTCAAAAAAAAAAATGTTGAAGCTGGCGGCCTTATATTGTACAATTCTAAATCATGGATGACATATTTTTATCACTTCCAACTTGTTTTGAATAGTCAAGAAATTAAGTCTAACAAATGTTTAATGGAAAAAGGGATTGCCATGTACATAGACTACACATGAAATTGAAGTATAATAACTATATCATTTACAAGAATAATATGAAAGATTACACAGAAAACTTTTAGAATACTTGCCAAAAGCTCTAGTAGGAGAGAACTATCAAGTTCTATGCTTCTCACATATTTTTCAGGCAACTCTCATTACATAATCAAGTCTACAGTATAGCACAAAGCAATTATATATTTATAAAGAAGAGAAATACAAAAAAAATCCTTGTTAAAGAGAGAGGGACAGCCGCTAGTCCTCCCATTTGATTATGTTTAATTTACAAGTCTTGAATTGTGTAATTAGTTGCGCTTTTGTCCCTAGTTGAATTCTTCATAACATGTTTTTATTGTGAGTGAAATCATTCATTTTCTTAATCCTTTTGAGAGATAGTGCCACAAAATTACGAGGAAAGAGGGAGTTAAACTTCATTGTGTCCCTTGTTTCTAAATTTTCGTGAAGCCAATAATAAGAGGACGTAGTTTCATCTTGATGTCTTCATAATGATTGAAGTCTTGTTTCATTGTTCCACATTTGATGAAGATGAAAATAACAAAATAGGTGTTAAGGTTTCTATGTGAGCAATCATCAAACGTCATTATTCTTGGCCGATAAAGAAAAGAATATATCCTGCAAACAATATTAAAGAAAGAGATTCTTATCTTTTAAGCTATGAACAATGGTCCACACAAATAACAAACAAAGACAATAAATTAGGGATAAAAATGAACTGAACCAAACTGGGAAGTCGATTGCTCAAGCCNATACAAAAAAAAAATCCTTGTAAAAGAGAGAGGGGCAGCCGCTAGTCCTCCCATTGATTATGTTCAATTTACAAGTCTTGAATTGTGTAATTAGTCGCACTTTTGTCCCTAGTTTAATTCTTCATAACATGTTTTTATTGTGAGTGAAATCATTCATTTTTTTAATCCTTTTGAGAGATAGTGCCACAAAATTACAAGGAAAGAGGGAGTTAAACTTCATTGTGTCCCTTGTTTCTAAATTTTCGTGAAGCCAATAGTAAGAGGACGTAGTTTCATCTTGATGTCTTCATAATGATTGAAGTCTTGTTTCATAGTTCCACATTTGATGAAGAAGAAAAATAAAAAAATAGGTGTTAAGGTTTCAATGTGAGCAATCATCAAACGCCATTATTCTTGGCCGATGAAGGAAAGAATATATCTTGCAAACAATATCAAAGAAAGAGATTCTTATCTTTTAAGCTATGAACAATGGTCCCACAAATAATAAACAAAGACAATAAATTAGGGATAAAAATGAACTGAACCAAACTGGAAAGTCGATTGCTCAAGCTTTTTTTGCTAGAAGCAAGCTCAAGCTCAAGCTCAATTCAACTATTCATAGTAGTGTTAGAGCTTGATTCGCTTAAAATTATGATTAATTGAGTTTAGTTTTAGGTCGGCTTATTCATCAAGCAAACGAGCAATATCGAGCAACCTTTAGTAATCTAAACAAGCCATATTGAGTTTATTAATGCGCAAAATGTTAACCTTAAAAAAGAGATTTTAATTAAATGAACTACTAAATAAATAAGTATTTAATGTGCATAAATAAGTGGCTTGTGTTTATGAACAAAACCATTTAATATATAGAAGTATAATTCGCCCACATAATCACATACTCAAAATATTTATAATTGATTCTTAAATAAGCATATTATCAATCTTAATTGAGCTTCTTAATAAGCTTATTCATAATGTATGAATGATATTATTCATGATCACTAACAAATCGAACATCAAGTAAAACTAATTTGTTCATTTATTAATCAACAGTTTGTAAATAAAACTTATTTGATGAATTAATCAAATAATCATGAATGAGCTCTAAATGAGTGGAGCAATGAATAGCATGTCGAGCATATTGTTTTATTTGTAGCCCTAAATAAAATCATAAATGATAAATTTTTTTTTATGTAAAACCTAATAAGAGAAAAACCATAGGTAACTTACATTATTAGTAGTTATGAATTACAATTGATGATGCAAGTATTCGTCAATAAAAGGCAAATGAAGTTTTTTTCTAGCATCCTCAACGTTATCAACATAGTAAGATCGAGAACTAGGACTAAGAAGGCAAAGTTGACATGACCTGAAGCTAACAAATAGTGTACGAAGGTCTAACAAGCTTCCGAATATGGATGTCAAATTGGGTCAACAGATCATATTTGGGTCTGACCAAATTCAACCCAACTCAAATTCATGTTTGACCACCAAACTTAACCCAGCCCAAATAGGTGTGACTTGAACACTACCGATTTATTAAATAGGTCAAAAACTTGAATTCGAACTTGACCCGCCTTCAACCAACTAGCCTGAACATGACCATAGTGACGACAAGCATCTCAAGTCAAAGTCAAGTCAAATTCGAGTCAATCTCAAATTTGCGGATCAACCCAACCCAAAAAAAATTAAATATGACAATCATTTAAAGTCAAACTTAACCTGAAAGTTAATCCAATCAACCCAAATTTATTTTTTTTCAAATTGAGTTTGTCTCGGGTCAATTATTGACAGTCCTACTTCTGAGAATGGTCAGGACAGCCCTTGTAAAGGCACCCGTTATACAATCTTAAGACAATGGACAAGGCAACACTAAGAAGTTGAGAAGGCAATCAAGGATGGCCAGCATGGTCATCCTCCTGGAGGCAAAGGTGGCAAAAGCTTGGGAAAGAGACAAAAGTAATATAACCTGGCAACAAATAAGACGACTCAAAAAGTTCATGGGTAGTCTTTTAAGGATGGCTAAAACGATCCTCCTAGAGATGAATAAGGCACGAGCTTAAGGTGGTAGACAAGACAACACAAAAAGGTTGTAGAGGTCATTATATAAAGTTAAGATCGTCCAGCATTTGAAGATAGAGATAGCAAAACCTGAAGTTTGTGAATAAGACAACAAAAGGATGTTGCAAAGGTGACTAAAAATAGNGCCGAAAAGCAGTATTTAAGTCCTGGGCTGCCCACCACCCATAAGGGCTCTTTTGGGAGGTGACAAGTAGCTGAGAGATAGGTGAGCGGTAGGTGAGATGTGGTATGTGAACGATAGGTGGGTGTGGTAGGTGAGCGGTAGGTGGGATACTTAATTAAGAAGCTAATTAAATTCGGTGGATCGGGTCTCCACATTACCCAATAACTCTTCCACTTGAAGGCTGTGGCATTGAATGCATCACCTACTAGCTGCATCATCAACTAGCTGTACCGGTCTTTTCCTCAAACAGGATATCCTCCACCTCTGCAACTTGAAACCCCTGTCTTCATGCTAGAAGATCAGCTGAAGTTGTATACAACTTCAGTTTCTCATGAGTAACACCCTCAATTGACATATCATCGTCAACGTAGCCTCGTACCACAAAGCTCTTTCATAGTTTACTCTTATATCTGCTTATAACTCCCACTGCATGAGCAATATCCTGCCCCTACTGAAAGCTTTGTTCAACAAGTCCAGCCCTATACCTCTTACTGCCATCAAACACAGTCTTCACCTAGTGCACCCACTTGTTGTGCAATGCCTTCTTCCTTGGTGGAAGTTCTGCCAACTCCTAAGTCTGATTCCCTGGCAGGGAATCCGTCTCCTTCTTGGTCAGCTCTCACTTGCTCGAATTCTTATCTTGCAAAATTTCTTCATAGCTCTGTGGTTCTCTATCATTTGTCTGTACAAGGTCCAGTTTTCCTGCCTTTGACACTCTACCAATTTTTAGGAAATGGACCTTCTTCTGGTTCCCCATAATGCACCTCTGACTCATGTGTCTACGCCTGAGTAAACATGTAGCTATATATAGTGTGTCAGTTTTCTTACTCTGAACCATTACTAATGCTCCTTTGGTAACCTTTCAGGTGCTATCTGTGAACATCACTGAATGGCCACCCTCATTGACCTGCCCAACAAAGATGAGGTTTTTCTTAAATTCAGGAACGTGTCTGACCTTTTGCAATGTCCATTTGCTCTTATTAGGGAGTGTAATATCAACGTCTCTCATCCCCACCACGTCCAGAGCTTTTCCATCAGCAAGGTGTACCTTCTCAAAGTTACCTGCAACATAATTTCACATTAACTCCCGGCGAGAAGATGTATGGAAGGAAGCCTCTGAATCTAGTATCTAGTCATCAACAGAACTGTGAACTGCCAATAATAATGCATCATGTATTTATTTAGTTACAACATTAATACCACATTCTCTTTCTTCTTAGGATTCCTGTAGTTCTTTTTTATGTGGTCAGCCTTGTCACAATTTCATCAGGTTGTCTGTTGATCAGATTTTGATTTTGATCATCCTCTGTTTAAGTTCCTGTCATGTCATTTCCATCTGAAATCAACATTCAATGTCGAACTTGAATACGAGGTCTCGCCAGAATTCTTCTTGCACACTTCTTCAGCCAAAATCTAATCACAAATATCATCATATTTTAGTTTGGATTTACCCGCAGAACTGCTAACTGTCATCATCATGACTTTCCAGTTATTTGGCAATGAAGCACACAATATCAGTGCACGTATCTCATTGTCAAATCAATTTCAACGGACGACAATTGATTTGTGATGATGTTAAATCGTTCAGATATTGAACAACAGACACGCATTCTGCCATCTTCAGATTGAATAACTTTTTCATCAAGTACACTTTGTTATTCGCCGATGACTTTTCATACATACCTGATAAGGCCGTCATAAGATTTGTCGTCGTCATTTCCTTTATGATATTGCAATAACCCCCAGAACCCGTTGATCCAACAGATTCCAATCAGTCTCTTCCATCTTCTTCGGTCGTTTTCCCAGTAGTGGAAGATGAAGTTTCTTCCCATAGAGGTAATCCTCTATCTGCATCCTCCAATATCCAAAATCCGTGTCGTCGAACTTCTCGATCCCCGAAACCTTCATTTCGTCTCCTGCCATCATTTTTCCTCAAATCTGAACCAGGGTGCTGATACCAGTTGTTGTGAACAACGACGACAATAAAACAAAAAATGGAATGAGAAAAAAATTGTACGCAGGAAAAACACCAGAGCGACAAACGGATTTACGAGATTTGGCAAATTTGCCCACGTCCATGAAGCTGCAGACGATTTTATTTCTTCGAGGAATTACACCGTCGAGCGTCTCGATGCTTATAAGAAAAATCTTTATTTTCTTATCTCCTTTCCTCTCTCTATCTTTCTTTCTTTCTTNAGTTTAGTTTTAGGTCGGCTTATTCATCAAGCAAACGAGCAATATCGAGCAACCTTTAGTAATCTAAACAAGTCATATTGAGTTTATTAATGCGCAACATGTTAATCTTAAAAAACAGATTTTAATTAAATGAACTACTAAATAAATAAGTATTTAATGTGCATAAATAAGTGGCTTGTGTTTATGAACAAACCATTTAATATATAAAAGTATAATTCGCCCACATAATCACATACTCAAAATATTTATAATTGATTCTTAAAAAAGCATATTATCAATCTTAATTAAGCTTCTTAATAAGCTTATTCACAATGTTGTGAAAAATGATGATAATAAAGCGAAAAATGGAATGAGAAAAAATTGCACGTAGAAAAAACACCAGAGCGACGCACAGATTTACGTGGTTCGACAAATTTGTCTACGTCCACGGAGCTGCAGAGGATTTATTTCTTTGAGGAACTCCACCGTAAAGCGCCTCAACATTTACAAGAAAATCTCTATTTTCTTCTCTCTCTTCCTCTCTCTCTCTCTCTTTCTCTCTTTCTCTTAGCTCTCAAGATGACTTAGATTGATCTTGCTTGGCTTGCATTTCTTTTAAGTCAAAAAAGACTATTTATAGAAACCATGAGAGCGGTAGGTGGGAGGTAGGTGAGCGGTAGGTGGGATGTGGTATGTGACCGGTAGGTGGGTGTGGTAGGTGAGCGGTAGGTGGGATACTTAATTAAGAAACTAATTAAATTTGGTGGACCGGGTCTCCACATTACCCAACAATTCTCTCACTTGGAAACTGGGACACTTAATGCATCATCTACTAGTCGTACCGACATTTTTCTCAAACATGATATCCTCCACCTATGCAACTCGAAGCCCCTGTCTTCATGTTAGAAGACCAGCTGAAGTTAAGCACAACTTCAGTTTTTCACGAGTAACACCCTCAGTTGACATATCACTGTCAACGTAGCCTCGTACCACTAAGCTCTTTCCTAGGTTAATCTTATATTTGCTTACAACTCTCACTGCATGAGCAATATCATGCCCCTGCTGAAAGCTCTTTTCAACAAGTCCAGTCTTGTACCTCTTACTGCCATCAAACACAGTCTTCACCTGGTACACCCACTTGTTGTGCAATGTCTTCTTCCTTGGAAGAAGTTCTGCCAGCTCCCACGTCTAATTCCCTGGCAGAAAATTTGTCTCCTCCTTCTTGGTCAGCCCTCACTTGCTCGAATTCTTAACTTGCAAGATTTCTTCATAACTCTGTGTTTCTTCACCATGTGTCTGTACAAAGTTTGGTTTTACTGTCTTTGGCGCTCTGCCACTTTTTAAAAAATGGACATTCTTCTGCTTCCCCATAATGCACCTCTGACTCATGTGTCCACACCTGAGTAAATCTGTATTCATATATAGTGTGTTAGTTTTTTTATTCCGAGTCATTACTAATACTCCTTTTGTAACCTTGCAGAAGCTATCTGAGAACACCACTGAATGACCACCCTCATTGAGCTGCCCAACAGAGATAAGGTTTTTCTTCAACTCAGGAACGACTCTGACCTTTTGCAATGTTTATTTGCTCTTATTAGGGAGTGCAATATCAACGTCTCACATCTCCACCACGTCCAGAGCTTTTCCATCAGTCAGATGTATCTTCCCAAAGTTACCTGCAACATAATTTTGCATTAACTCCCGGCGCGAAGATGTATGGAAGGAAGCCCATGAATCCAGTATCCAGTCATCAACAGAACTGTAAACTACCAAAAATAGTGCATCATGTATTTCTTTAGTTACAACATTAGCGTCATCATTCTCCTTCTTCTTAAGATTCCTACAGTTCTTTTTTATGTGGCCAGCCTTGCCATAATTCCAGCAGGTTGTCTGCTGACCTGACTTTGATTTTGATCTTCCACGGTTTGAGTTTATGCCTTGTGATCTCTCTTTGGAATCAACAATCAGTGTCGAAATCGAACCCGAGGTCTTGCCATAATCTTTACTGCGCACCTCCTCAGTTAAAATCAAATCACGAATATCATCATATTTCAACTTGGATTCACTTGCAGAACTGCTAACTGCCATACTCATGGCTTCCCAGCTATTTGACAATTAGGTCAACAATATCAGTACACGTATCTCATCATCAAAATCAATTTCAATAGACGACAACTGATTTGTGATAGTATTGAAATCATTCAGGTGTTGAGCAACAAAACACCTTCCACCATTTTCAAGTTGAATAACTTTTTCATCAAATACAGATTGTTATTCGTCGATGGCTTTTCATACATACATGATAAAGCCGCCATGAAATCTGCAGTAATCCTCTTCTTGAAGACGTTGTGGGCAACCGATCTTGACAGGGTTAATTGTATAACTCCCAGAACATATCGATCCAACAGATTCCATTTTGTCTCGTCCATCTTCTATGGTCGCTTTCCCAATAACGGAAGATGAATTTTTTTTTCCATAGAGGTAGTAATCTATCTGCATCCTCCAGTAAGCAAAATCTGTGTCATTGAACTTCTCGATCCCCTATGTCATCACTTCGTCTCCGCACATCGTTCTTCCTTAAATTCGAACCAAAGCTTTGATATCAGTTGTTGTGAAAAACGACGATAATAAAGTGAAAAATGGAATGAAAAAAAATTGCACGCAGAAAAATCACCAGAACGACACACAGATTTACGTGGTTCAGCAAATTTACCTACGTCCACGGAGCTGCAAAGAATTTATTTCTTCGAGGAATTACACCGTCGAGCGTCTCGACGTTTACAAAAAAAATCTCTATTTTCTTCTCTCTCTCTCTCTTCCTCTCTCTCTCTCTCTTCCTCTCTTTCTCTTAGCTCTCAAGATGACTTGGTTTGGTCTTGCTTGACTTGCATTTCCTTTAAGTCAAAAGAGACTATTTACAGAAACCATGAGAGCGATAAGTGGGAGGTAGATGAGTGATAGGTGGGATGTGGTAGGTGAGCGGTAGGTGGGTGTGATAGGTGAGCGGTAGGTGAGATACTTAATTAAGAAACTAATTAAATTTGATAGACCGGGTCTCCACATTACCCAACACACAATGTATGAATGATATTATTCATGATCACTAACAAATCGAACATCAAGTAAAACTAATTTGTTCATTCATTAATCAATTGTTTGTAAATGTATTCAAATTTATTTGATGAATTAATCAAATAATCATGAATGAGCTCTAAATGAGTGGAGCAATGAATAGCATGTTGAGCATATTGTTTTATTTGTAGCCCTAAATAAAATCATAAATGATAAAATTTTTTTATGTAAAACCTAATAAGAGAAAAACCATAGGTAACTTACATTATTAGTAGTTATGAATTACAATTGATGATGCAAGTATTCGTCAATAAAAGACAAATGAAGTTAAGCTTTTTTCTAGTATCCTCAACGTTATCAATATAGTAGATCGAGAACTAGGACTAACAAGGCAAAGTTGACATGACCTGAAGCTAACAAATGGTGTACAAAGGTCTAACAAGCTTCCAAATATGGATGTTAAATTGGGTCAACAAATTAGATTTGGGTCTGACCAAATTCAACCCAACTCAAATTCATGTTTGATCAAACTTAACCCAGCCCAAATAGGTGTGACTTGAACACTACCGATTTATTAAATAGGTCAAAAACTTGAATTCGAACTTGACCCGCATTCAACCCAACTAGCCTGAACATGACCATAGTGACGATAAGCATCTCAAGTCAAAGTCGAGTCAAATTCGAATCAATCTCAAATTGGGTCAACCCAACCCAAAAAAAAATTAAATATGACAATCATTTAAAGCCAAACCTAACCTGAAAGTTAATCCAATCAACCCAAATTTATTTTTTTTCAAATTGAGTTTGTCTCGGGTCAATTATTGACACTCTTACTTCTGAGAATGGTCAGGATAGTCCTTGTAAAGGCACCTGTTATACAATCTTAAGACAAAGGACAAGGCAACACTAAGAAGTTGAGAAGGCAATCAAGGATGGCCAGCATGGTCATCCTCCTAGAGGCAAAGGTGGCAAAAGCTTGGGAAAGAGACAAAAGTAATACAACCTAGCAACAAATAAGACGACTCAAAAAGTTAATGGGTAGTCTTTTAAGGATGGCTAAAATGATCCTCCTAGAGATGAATAAGACATGAGCTTAAGGTGGTAGACAAGACAACACAAAAAGGTTGTGGAGGTCATTATATAAAGTTAAGATCGTCCTGCATTTGAAGATAGAGATAGCAAAACCTGAAGATTGTGAATAAGACAACAAAAGAATGTTGCAAAGGTGACTAAAAATACTTCGAACAATCCTCCTTTTGGAGGTAGAGATGAGATGATCTAAAGGTGGCAAAAGAGGTGGCATTAAAGCTTGGTGGATGTGACTAAGAATAATCAGGGTCTTACAAAAATAAAGATGACATGACCAGAAGGCAAGAAAACACAATAAAGTCATGGAGACGAATGAGGGCATTCAAGACGATCCTCCTTATGAAAGTAGAGATGACATAATATGAAGGTGGAAGGTGAGGAACGCAAAAAAAGGTCATACAAGTTATTGAAGCCAATTAAGAAAATTCTGCTTTTAAAGATAGAGATGGCATGATCTAAATGTAATAGTGATACCATTTAACCCAAATAATAATAGACAACAAATATTATTACTGAAAAAGGTAATAGGCAGTTACAACCAACACACGGAAAGAGGAATAACAATACCATACACAGCTCAACTAGATGCATATCCCAAAGGAGAAGGCGGATGGTTATGTAGGATGTATGAGAGGTTGGTGTTGAGCAACAGATTGGGGAGATATGAGGTAATGGCGCTTTGTAGTAGGGAATAAGGGGTTGCGTTGGGGTGGCTGGGCTGCAGAAGAAAGGGGTGGGTTCTATTGGTGGAAAGTTGTTGATCCGCGAAGATAGCAGGAGCAGCAGGGAGGGGAGTATTTGACGGTTGAGTGATTGGTTGGGGGAGGGAGAACAACTAGCTAGAGGGGTGGTAAGGGAAGAAGGATGGCAAGGAGGGTTGTCTAGTGGTTCCTATAGTGAGGAGAGGGGACAACAACCATGGGAAGAGGGGGGTTGCAGAAAAGGCAGCAACTGTGGCGGTCTTGGGCGTCTGCAGCGAGGAGGAAGGAAAACAACGGCGGAGGGAGGTTGTGGAGGATGAGAAAGTCGAAGATAATCACTACCTCGGAAAGAGATAGAGTCGAGGCATCAATTGCCCTTGGATACAGCCTTAGAAGAGAAGACTTGTAGATGTTGACGACTGTCTCAACATAAAACATACAAAAAACTAACCTTATACCCCTATGAAAGCAAATATATAATAGCATGATAACTATGAGTAACTCAAGATGACCGGCCGACTCCTCAAAAGGGACAAAACCTGGACCGATTCAGCCCAAGTGAAGCAGCCAGTTCACTGCTTTGTTTGTGGGATCTCACATTAGGAGCGCAAAATGTTGCCGCATCAGATGGGTGATGAGACATAGTAAGGTTGTTGAGATAATAAAGGACAGACTGAACATTGTCCCTTCTAAAGATAGAGACAACACAACTTAAAGTCTGAAAAAGAGGAAGCACATGAATGTAGTGGAGGTAAATGAGGGTGGTCAAAGTAGTCCTCATTTTAGAGGTTAATGTGTTATAAGATATGGTTGATGGAAACTTTAAGTGGGGAGTCAAATGATGCAATGCAAGCAAAAGTTTAAAATGTCCCCAAAGAGAAGAATTGGGGATCATTTTAAATGTGAGATTTTCTCATCAACAACAAATCAATCAAGTTCTACCATAGACTCATCAAGAATTGACAAAATGATCCCACCCATGAAGCAACTCAATCACAATAGGGTCAGTCGAGCCAACAAGAGATGACGATGGATCAATGATGGATCTTGCTAAAATCATCTCAAATTGACATAATGTATATACCATCATGTAGAACCAACAATATAGATCCAATAGTCAACAACAACCAGTATAATATAGATATATTAAATTATTATATTATATTTAAAAAAATTTAAATTTCATTAATTTTTAGATAATTTTAGCTAGGATTGCAAATGAAAAATATTTTTTTGTGTTAGATATGCAAATACATAAGAATTAGGTGGTATGCATATGAAAGCAAAAACAAATTGATCTGTGTGCCTATGCCTGCCTCTGCCCACCTGCGATCCCACTTCCTTCCCTCCCATCACAAAAAGCTGTGTTGAATATGTAAATACATAAGATTTGTGTCCTATGAATGTAACTACTGAAAAAGTGTCACCATGTCCCGCCTTACTCCGGTCTCATGGCCCTCCCTATCCATCATTTAATCCCACATTGCAAATGCCTGAATAAAAAATAAAAATAAAATAAAAAACTTAACTCATGTTCTATAAATTATCAATAGCAATTTTTTGGGAGGCAGCCTCACGCTTTATTATGGGCATGTGACTATGGTAGAATTTTAAAATAAAAATTCAATTTTGTAATTTATTTTTACATTTGGTTTATTAAACTTTAATAAATTATTATTTTGAGTGGACCACAAGCTTAATTCTGACATGCAAGTTTGAATTGACTCGAACACAAATAGCCTATTCACTAGCTATTTCAAACACGAGCAGAGAACAGACAATAAAAAATTCAAACGAGTCAAACACAAACAAGCTCTAGGCTGCTCAACTCGGCTCGTTTACACCCTTAATTACATTGATAGGAATAATTCCAATAAATTTTTTTTCTAATGAAGTTTGTTGGTCAAATTTGGGATCATCAAAAAAACCACAATATAAGTTGTCATTTTAAAATCAAAATATTTATCTCCTCAAGATAAACATTTTTCAAAACAGAACATGAAACTAAGACTTAGGGAGGTTGCAGGAACATCAAAAAGTTTGCAACTTCATTCAAACAAACCCATGCCTTGTCATGATCCAACTCCACCAATGAAATGCTCATGACAAGTTTCTCCAAGGGATCAGTCTGACATCCCCATAAAAGCTGACTGCAGTGATAACCACGCCCACCACCGCTCGAACCAAGCGCCTGACTGCCCTTCCAGAAGCAAGACAAGACCAACCGATAAGAGCCAGTTCTATTCTCACTTTTGAAATCATTCGAACTATATCAACGAGTTAGCCATTTCAAAACTAAATCTGCATCATTTTAAGTACATTCAATCACTGAAATAATTCCCAAAGTCAAAATTCAGTGTTAATTTATCATTTTTTACACATTATCATATAAGGATTTTTATGATCCCAACAATAATGCTAACGATTATAATAAATCTCCATTAGTAACTCATTCAAAAGTAATAACTTAGATATCATTCCCTCGAAATTAATAGCTTCGAACTTATGCTTCAACCAACACAACATATAAAAAACTAGCACATATGCCAAAGAGAAATTCACGCCATATAACCCCAACTAAAACATTCACAAAAAACTTCACCATCAGTTCCAAACAAAGCCGCAATATAGCTGGGAAGAAAATTCTATCACCCGACCCTTCAAAATTTCAGGAAACAACCTAACCAGCAAACCCCAGAAACGGAAATGCCATTACCAACACCTTTCACAAACCAAAGCTTCCATAACTCCATAAACCCTGAATCACAGTCCAGNGCTAGCAAGAAAATTCTATCACCCGACCCTTCAAAATTTCAGGAAACAACCTAACCAGCAAACCCCAGAAACCGAAATGCCATTACCAACACCTTTCACAAACCAAAGCTTCCATAACTCTATAAACCCTGAATCACAGTCCAACGTTCAAAAACATAGAAAGGGGGAAATCTCACCGTGGAAATAGCTCTCACAATCCAACGGGAGCTCGAGGAAGAAGAAACGGGGTGAGCACGAACCGATCCCGCGGGATTCACCACCGCTGAGGGTCTCAACCCGCGGTACACATTTACATGGAGCTTCAATTCCTTCTCAGCCACAATTGCGTTCGCCGCCGCCGCCGCCGCCATCTCCAAGAGCCCGAACGAAGCGCGAGACGAATGAAGAAGCGATAACAAACGGAGAGAAGATGGAGGAGAAGTGGAAGAGGGAGATAGTGCTCTTCGCCGGCCTCGTGAGGGTCTCCGGTCGCCGGAAAATAAGCGGGGATGTGAAGAGCTGCAGCTGCAAGATGGCGAAATGGAATTTGATTCCTATGATGTTTCCACCCCGAAGGAAGATAAAAAGGAGGGCTTGTGGTTTGTAAAAAATATTACCTCAGGATCAGTACTCCAATGAGGGGTGTCACGTAGGCAATGGTCCCAATAAGGGGGTGCCACGTAGGCACCACGGTGGGACCATTGCCTACGTGGCACCCCCTCATTGGAGTACTGATGCATCAGTACTCCTGAGGTAATATTTTTTCTGTGGTTTGAGCGCGCTTTTGGTGCGGTGTGTCGTGCGGCGGAAAAATTATTCCATGCGGATCGGAGTGTATTCGGACCGTACGGATGTATTTCTGTGATCCTCATAATCTACGGTCAGGATCAGACACTAGATATCCGTACGTAATAATTTCTCTGTGCGGCGGCGGTGTGCTGTCTTTTTTCTATTTTTTATTTTATTTTAATAAAATTATATTTTGTTTGTGTTCCAAAAAATTGAAAATTATGTTTTCTAAAAAAATAATAATAAATTCTTTAATATAAAATATAAAATATTATTTTTTAAATATTTTTAATACTTTAATAATAATAATTTTAAATTTAATTTATTTTGAGTATATTTTATATTAATATTTTTTTTAAGATGAGCCGNAACTTGATTCCTATGATGTTTCCACCCCCGAAAGAAAGATAAAAAAGGAGGGCTTGTGGTTTGAGCGCGCTTTTGGTGCGGTGTGTCGTGCGGCGGCGGTGTGTCGTGCGGCGCCGCACCAGATCTGATTAAAAAAATAATAATAAATTTCTTAATATAAAATATAAAATATTATTTTTTAAATATTTTTAAAACTTTAAATATAATTTATTTTGAGAATATTTTATATTAATATTTTTTTTAAGATGAGCCGAGCTAACAAGTCCAGTTTATTTTAAGCTTGGCTTGTTAGCTCATCATGCTCAGTTCACGAGCCACTTTCGAGCCTAGATCAAGCAGACTCACTCATCGAGTTGACTCGCTTACACCCTTGTTACTATGTGGGTATGATTTAGGGAAAAAAAAAAAAGAAATTGATAAATCGGAGTATGAATATCAGGGCGTGCTTTTATGTTTAAGGGTTATCAGGGCCGCCGGTTCAATGAACCTGGTCGGGATTTTTTAATGGTCGAGCCATATTAAAAATATTTACATGGGCCTAAGCTATAACTCATGGGCCTTTCTGTTCTTATGCCCAATTCTTCTTTATCTACATATAAGACGCCTAAATTTTACAATTTTCTACATTTAAATTATCCAATCTTTAATATCATATTAAAAATATTTTTATTTTATTTTTCAAAGTGAAATACATTTTTCATAAATAGATAAGATGTCATACATGTAAGAAATTGAAGCTTATATGTTACATATATAAATATAAAAGATTTAAGTGAAACGTATGTAAATCTTTATTTAATGAAAACCTTTTTGGGATATATTATCTACTTAGAAAGGAGTGATGATGCTTCCAAAATTTCTTTAACTTGTAAGTAATTTGTAAATAGAGAGAGTGTTCGCTTTTGAGNTATATATATATATATATATATATATATATATAATATTATATTAATTATATAACTTATATTATATAAATATAGAATATCTATATTAGCATATTACTAATATAGTATATTAATATATTATTATTATAAATTTATAAAATTTATTTTTTTAAAATATCATTTATTTTTTTTTATATGTAATTATTTTAAATTATTTTATATTTCGAACAATAACGATTCGAACACGAAAGAACGTATCACTGTTTGTGTTTGGTGCGTTTAACCGAACAAAAAAAATTTGTTCACCTTCGTTTTGTTTACTTATCGAACGAATCAAACACGAGCTTATTAACGAACCGAATATGAACTGTTCGCGAACAACGAGTTTTTTTTACAGCCCTAGTGTTTGGTACGATATTTTTAACAGGTTTTAAGTTGGATTTAATTTAAATCCAGTCAAACACCATAAATAGATTAGATAAATCTGTTGTCAAGTAAAATCTATTTTTTGCTTGTTTCGTTAATTAAATTCAGATTTACTAAATTCATTTATTTATTGGATTTAACGAATTTTGCATAGAAAAATAATATTTCAAATAGAATTATGCCAAACACCTCAAATGAATTTAATTGAATTTAATCATATTTGAATTTAATCATATTTGAATTTAGTAAATCTGAATTTATTGGATTTACTGCATTGTACTTAACTCACATCGGCCTTGCAGCGAAACACCCACTTAAACTATTTAATTGCCAATTTAATCTCATTCATCATCTAAAACTAATTTGTTTGATTCCTTGTTATATACAATTAAGTATTACTGACAAATTGTCGGAAAAATAAAATTACACTGCAATTTGACTTAATTTTTTATTATTTATATATATAACACCTACAATTTTCTTTTTTATATTCATAGAACCCAAATCTTTTCATGTAGCTTTAAAAATATCACCATTTTAACATCAATTTATGAAAAGAAATACACCTTTTCATGCATAGGTAAGGTGGTAATGTATGTAAAAATTAGAGTTGAGCTATTAGGGTATAAATACATAGGTAAATCTTTTTATAGAAAATAGTTCGAAAGTATAATCATAATTTTTACCTANCACCTTTTCATGCATAGGTAAGGTGGTAATGTATGTAAAAATTAGAGTTGAGCTATTAGGGTATAAATACATGGGTAAATCTTTTTATAGAAAATAGTTCGAAAGTATAATTATAATTTTTACCTGTGCTTTTCACTTTCATTAAATCTTCGAAATAGAGAATGCCGATCCCAATTGTTCTAAAAGAAACTGGACGAACCGGTCATCAGTCACAATACCATTCCACCATTTGTATCGGAAACATAAAATTTGGTGCATTTACATACATTCATATCACTTTTCCTAGCTTTTCTATAAGTGAAGTATGTCTTTTGAAGCATTGATTTATGACACTTGTTGAGATTTGGATCCTGAAAGAGGTAAAATATTTATGTGCGTAAGATGTATGCAACATTGCGTAGGTCGGAGGTTATTCAGAGGGTACAGGGAGGTTCTATTCGCATTATACCCCCTTGTAACCTCCCTGTAACTTACATGTACCTACCGGAACTACAGAAACACGAAATTTATTTGTAGGTTACAGGGAGGTTACAGGGGTATATAACAACCCTATACCCTCTGAATAACCTCCGGACGTACGCAACACTGCGTACGTCTTACNTTACCTGTGCTTTTCACTTTCATTAAATCTTCGAAATAGAGAATGCCGATCCCAATTGTTCTAAAAGAAACTAGACGAACTGGTCATCAGTCACAATACCATTCCACCATTTGTATCGGAAACATAAAATTTGGTGCATTTAAATACATTCATATCACTTTTCCTAGCTTTTCTAGAAGTGAAGTATGCCTTTTGAAGCATTGATTTATGACACTTGTTGAGATTTGGATCCTGAAAGAGGTAAAATATTTGTGTGCGTAAGACGTATGCAGCATTGCGTAGGTCGGAGGTTATTCAGAGGGTACAGGGAGGTTATATTCGCATTATACCCCCTTGTAACCTCCCTGTAACTTACATGTACCTACCAGAACTACAGAAACACAAAATTTTTTTGTAGGTTACAGGGGTATATAACCACCCTATACCCTCTGAATAACCTCCGGACGTACGCAACACTGCGTACGTCTTATGTATGCAAATATTTTCCGTGAAAGAGAGCACTCACTGCCACAAAGATGAATGCCTAAAACGGCATACCCAAGCCACATTTATCCTTTTTTATGAGGGAGATCTATGAAAAGTGTTGAAATTCAGAATAATGCAGAATATTTTTATTGATATGAAAAATGAGGTATAAATAGCCCTTACATGAATTCTAGAATAGAAAAAATAATAAAAAAGAAATAACGAAAAATGAAAGATTCCCTCCTTTCACCTGTTACTTGCATTTCCACACACAAAACCTTCAAAAAACATAACATAAACACATGTAATGCAAACAATTAATGACATTTTAAACAAAATTTAAAAACACGTCAATGAACTGCTTGTCTTTTCCTCCCATGGAAACTGAGTGATGGTTTCTTGTGCCTCCTTCCTCTTGCCAGACAAATCATAGAGTTACCTTACATAGTTGTCAGTAGTTCGCTTCCAAGTTCCATCTTGTTGAACACCAAGTTGAAGAAGATATTCAAGAAAGTACTAATGTCGAAGAGGATGCTACTGATATGGTAGTTGGCAATCAGGACGGTTACAATGATCGCATCGTTGTAAAAATTACTCTTAAAAGGCAAGTCTTCCTTGGTGAAGCCTATGTGAAGATGTGAGCAACATATGGGTGATAGGATGGTTGTTTATAGTTCTCTTGACTGAATCGTCTTTAGGCTGGTTTGATGAGATGAGTCTTTATCTCCTCCAAAAATGGCAGGAGCTACACCGACAATACGAATTTCGTGGACCTAGATTTGCTCGTCCAATATTTCCTCGAACTTTTCCTCAGTCGTTGGGTTGTTCCTCCTAGTGCTACGACTTCCTTCAATTTTCCCAATTTGATTAACTCCACGATTAAACTCCAAACAATCCTCAATGTCGTGGTTGTGGTCATGCTGGTAGAAACAATATTTCTTGGGATCTTAGAGGTAAGTTTCAGTCTTCATTGGAGGTGCTATACTAAAGTATTATTCATTTTTGTTTGGTTTCTAATTTCTCAACAATTGAATCTCTCAACGGAGTTGGTTTGAGTGTTTCATGGTTGAGTAGCTGGCGCTTGTCATATCGAGTTGGACGTTGAACATGATACAAGCTTGAATCCCTCAGTGGTGTGTTCTGTCAATCGCCCTATGAACTTGGGATGGTCGACCTTCTTCATAGTGAGGAAGGGTGAAAGGACGTGAATCCTCCATTTCTAGCCTTTGCCTTGGGTGATCTTATTCTGTGGGTAACGAGCTGAGGACTCTACTTTGGAGGTGGCAGGGTTGGAGTTATGTGCATTGGTTGTTATACGGTTTTTTGGTTAGCTCCAACAACTCCGTTAGTGTTCTCATCTGCTGCAACACTAAAGTGTATTAAAAT
>JXCR01112544.1:2965-23466 GCA_002079205.1 Phalaenopsis hybrid cultivar | reverse complement strand
TGAAAGTTGGGTATTATAAAAGTAAGTCCATAAGCATATTGAGCTATGCATGTAAAAGCTTCTAATTTTTAATATTATTTTTCAAGGATAAGACCAATAATTCATTAATTTTTTTTGTTTGATTCAGATTGGTACTTTCTTTTTCCTTTTCTTAACTAAGCTAAAATGATATCTCTAAATATGGGTGTAGAAACATATAGTGCAAATAAAAACTTATATTGCTTCGTGTTATTTATATTTTTTGTTATAATTTTATTTCAAATCTTTGTGCATAAATTATTATTTTTGTTAAGATTTTTTTTTCAATGAAAAAGAAAAACAAATAATGCTAAGCTTCTTATTGCACATGTATGAGCTTCTACTGAATGACTCATCCAAGGCTATTGATTATACATCTAGTAGCTCTGATTATCATCCCCAAATCTTCTTTTCTATCAACCCTAAGAATATCAATTGCTCTAGCTTTTAGCATAATGAATGAATGATTGGTTTCAAAAAAGAAGAGATATAGGAAAAGTACACAAGCTAAGGTGTAATAAAATTTCTTGACTATCCATTGTATGTTTCCTAAGAACATCTTCATTGTAGAGAAGCCTAGAACTTAGTTACATGATTCAATAGATTCCATAACTCAAATTTGATCATACACTATCTTGAATTCTGAAGCATTTAGAAATTAGTAATCTACATGAGAGTGGGTATTTATTATGAAGACAAAGTTCTAGTAATTTTTTTTAGTGATTTTTGGTTTTATTTATTGAGAGGAATTCAAGGGTGATATGCTATTTTTGAGAACTCACTTGGGACTTGAAAAACCACTTAATCAAAGTCAAAAAGACTTCCCCACTCAATTGATTATTTTTTTTCTTACAAAAAACTTTAGGACCTTAGATTAGCTACTGGAGTAATTGAAATGGTGGATGAATGTGAGCAACTTGATCACATAATCACAAGTAGAGAATCATCCTAACTTGGAATAAGAAGAATTGCCAGATTAGATGATATCCAAAGTTCATGTGCAATTATCTTCGGCATTTGACCATGTATTTATGCTATAATTGTGTAAGGTTTAGCTAATGGAGGAGTTGGGCTAGCCCAAATTAGTTAGAATTGGGCTTAGGTAGAATTGGGTCTATTGGGTTTATATTATGCTAATTTGGGTCTATGATCATTTTTGGCTAATCTAAAAGTTAATTAGGCTCAAATTGACATGGNGACAGTGGTTTCTAAAGTTTTAACGGATCTGCAAGAGAATCATGATTACAAAGAAGACAAACCCTGTGTTAAGATTTTTTTGACGATGTAGGAGTCGACCAACAAGAGGACATCACTAACTCAGGAAGGAATGAGGTCTTTTTATGCTACAAGCTATTCTTTGCAGGCAGCTCCCAGCCTTTAAAGCAGCAAAAAGGAAGGACTTTCGAGGGTGCAGAGCTATACTTGGGGAGGAGACGTGTGTCAAAATTCTTCATTTACAGGATCACAGAGGTTTTATGTGGATTTGTCAAGCTTCATTAATAATCCCGATGAAGTAAAGGACCTCTTGGTGTTGGTCGATGATCATATGTTGGATGTTCTGTTACCGACGTTAGAGAGTTCACCAAATTTGATAATTCTTTCTTTTGAAGTCTTCTTCTACATTACTAAATATGTAAAAAAATGTTTTTTTTAGGGATCCTTATCTTCATTTTGCAGTCAAAGTTGATCCCATCGATCATTTAGTATTTGTTAAACATATTGATACTATAATGGTGTTTGAGCTCAGGCAACGTGAGCTAATATGCATCTTATTAATGGGACACACATTCTAGTTATAGGAATATGGCGGTCCTTCAATGGTGATGATGGTGGAGGTGGCAAAGAATTGTGGTCAGGAGACTCATACTGTTTTTTTTATATGATGTCGTTTAAGCATTTGAATTTCTTTAATGATGTCAGAATTATGCAATCTCAGGCTCGTTGGATTTGTCTCGTCGACACACTCGATTTGATTATAAATTTTTTAGATTTGAAGATCATTTGATCCTCTAAAGTTTATACTAAAATTTATGCTTATGCTTATGTGCATAATCTGGGCTCATCTTGACAACCGATCATTTTATGTCTTTTGGTTTGTCTTACTAAGACATTTCATTTGATTATAAATTTGGGTGTGGATAATTTTTAATTTAATTTTTAAAACTTATGATTCTAATGCGCATCCAGATTAGTGATCAAGAGAATTTTTTAGGGATGTACTAATATCATGACTTATTATTATTATTGGATTCATTTCACCATGCACTCATCCTAAGAATAAATTTATTAAAAATAAAATTTTGATGATCCCAAAATCTATCCCAAACATTTAGTTTGAATATCCGATTTCTTTGAAAGTTACAACTTGCAACAAGAGTACTATTTATTCGATTGAATTTTCGTGACATATCAAGCTTAAAAGAGAGAACAAGTTAAACATGCAAAAGTAGAAGTCACGGTACATATCATGATAAAAGCACATGATATATATACGAGATTAATGCATCATGCGCTTGCATAAGTGATGTTCATATGGAAAATGGGCTTTATGTTCTCTCAGGGAAATTTACATAAGTAGCACACAACTCNCTAAGAATAAATTTATTAAAAATAAAATTTTGATGATCCCAAAATCTATCCCAAACATTTAGTTTGAATATCTGATTTCGTTGAAAGTTACAACTTGCAACAAGAGTACTATTTATTCGATTGAATTTTCGAGGCATATCAAGCTTAAAAGAGAAAACAAGTTAAACATGCAAAATTAGAAGTCACGGTACATATCATGATAAAAGCACATGATATATATATATATATACGAGATTAATGCATCATGCGCTTGCATAAGTGATGTTTCATATGGAAAATGGGCGTTATGTTCTCTCAGGGAAATTTACATAAGTAGCACACAACTCTTTATGTATTTACATATCTCACACTTAAACCTTTATATTTACATATATAGAACTTCAATGCTTTATTCCCATGCATAAAAAACATATTTTTCACTTTTAAAAAGTGATAGTGGTGTTATTGTTTATGTGATATCAACAATTTAAGTGTTATGCGTGTAAATTTGAAAGTTGGGTATTATAAAAGTAAGTCCATAAGCATATTGAGCTATGCATGTAAAAGCTTCTAATTTTTAATATTATTTTTCAAGGATAAGACCAATAATTCATTAATTTTTTTTGTTTGATTCAGATTGGTACTTTCTTTTTCCCTTTCTTAACTAAGCTAAAATGATATCTCTAAATATGGGTGTAGAAACATATAGTGCAAATAAAAACTTATATTTCTTCGTGTTATTTATATTTTTTGTTATAATTTTATTTCAAATCTTTGTACATAAATTATTATTTTTGTTAAGATTTTTTTGTCAATGAAAAAGAAAAAAAAAATAATATTAAGCTTCTTATTGCATATGTATGAGCTTCTACTGAATGACACATCCAAGGCTATAGATTATACATCCAGTAGCTCTGATTATCATCCCCAAATCTCCTTTTCTATCAAACCTAAGAATATCAATTGCTCTAGCTTTTAGCATAATGAATGAAATTGATTGGTTTCAAAAAAGAAGAGAAAAAGAACACAACCTAAAGGTGTAATGAAATTTCTCGACTCTCCATTGTATGTTTCCTAAGAACATCTTCATCGTAGAGAAGCCTAGAACTTAGTTACATGATTCAATAGATTCCATAACTCAAATTTGATCATACACTATATTGAATTCTGAAGCATTTAGAAATTAATAATCTACATGAGAGTGGGTATTTATTATGAAGACCAAGCTCTAGTAATTTTTTTTAGTGATTTTTGGTTTTATTTATTGAGAGGAATTCAAGGGTGATATGTTATTTTTGAGAACTCACTTGGGACTTGAAAAACCACTTAATCAAAGTCAAAAAGACTTCCCCACTCAATTGATTATTTTTTTCTTACAAAAAACTTTAGGACCTTAGATTAGCTACTGGAGTAATTGAAATGGTGGATGAATGTGAGCAACTTGATCACATAATCACAAGTAGAGAATCATTCTAACTTGGAATAAGAAGATTTGCAAGATTAGATGATCCAAAGTTCATGTGCAATTATCTTCGGCATTTGACCATGTATTTAGGCTATAATTGTGTAAGGTTTAGCTAATGGAGGAGTTGGACTAGCCCAAATTAGTTAGAATTGGGCTTAGGTAGAATTGGGTATATTGGGTTTATATTATGCTAATTTGGGTCTATGATCATTTTTGGCTCATATAAAAGTTAATTAGGCTCAAATTGACATGCTTTATTTATTGCAATCAAATGTAGGCATTGACTTATATCAATTCAACAAATTTGAGGGTTTAGTTTATTAACAAGTTAAAGGGTGGTCACTTTAGGCTTACTAGAATTTGAGCTTTGATTTAGCTAGTCCAATAGTCATTTTATCTCGAATTATCAATAGTTGATTATCAAGTTGACTTTGGTTCAACTTGAATGGTTAATGAATTTGATTTGAATTTTAGAGTACTCTTAATGGCATATGACAACAATTGGTTCAAGGGTCAATCACCAGTAGGCCCTATTTAGTCTAANATAGTTGATTATCAAGTTGACTTTGGTTCAACTTGAATGGTTAATGAATTTGATTTGAATTTTAGAGTACTCGTAATGGCATATGACAACAATTGGTTCAAGGGTCAATCAACAGTAGGCCCTATTTAGTCTAGTTTATGGCTATATTAGGGTTTGTTGAGCTAATTAAGAACAAATTATGAGGAAGATCTTAGATTACAATTCATTTGTTAAAGAAGAAAAAAAATATAATTGATATTTGTCAAAGATCTATCATATAATTGTTCTCTTCTATCTCAAATAAGAGGGCTCAAAAGTTTAAAACTTCAAGAAAATTAATATGAAATATTACATTATAATAAAATGTAAGAGATATATTAAAAGATCTAATATGGGTATCGTCTCTTTCAAAAATTACAGATTAAAAACACTATGAAAATATAAATCTGTTCAAAGCATAATTTAAGTGATCGAGAAACTTACTGAACCTTTCTTTCGATCATCTTAATTTTGTTTTTGACAAAACTTATATACTGAATAAGCTTATGAACAATGATAATTTATTGATTCTAAAATTACNAATATGGGTATCGTCTCTTTCAAAAATTACAGATTAAAAACACTATGAAAATATAAATCTGTTCAAAGCATATTTTAAGTGATCGAGAAACTTACTGAACCTTTCTTTCGATCATTTTAATTTTGTTTTTGACAAAACTTATACACTGAATAAGCTTATGAACAATGATAATTTATTGATTCTAAAATTAGCCAATTTTAATAATCATTAACACTTAAATGCTTGAAAATGTTTAATTTTTAGTTTAAATGACTAGATATTATTCTCCAAAAACAAATAATACTTTGACAAATTTGAGATGTTAAAATTATGGGAGAATTTCAGTGGAGAATCTTTAGGTTTTGCTCGCACAATAGATGTTTGTTCTCAACATCAACGCTAGTGTTTGTCAGTGCTTCACCGTCCTTGTCATGTGCTCAATGTAACTGGTAATATGCTGACTAAAATAAATATTAAAACTAGGGGCATTTACATACCACACAATTGATAAATATTTACATATCTAGCACTAAACATTCACATTTTCATGCACAACATTTGAATATTTAATACTAAATCAAAAGTATTACTATCATTATCTTTTTTTAAAGCTTAAAACACATTGTCATGTATGAATTTATGACACTGAAATTTAATAATCAGAAATATCAAACTTTGGGTGTTACATATGTAAATACTTGGGATTTGTGTGGTATGTATGAAAATTCCCCTTTAAATTATTCCATCTAGTATAATAACTGTAATGTAAGAAATTGATTAATTTAACATATTAATTATATATATACATAACCATTCTCATTTAGTACGAAGATAAAGATAAGTACACTTCAAAATGAAATTTGAATACAGAGGAGATAAGTACACTTCAAAATGCAAAATGAACCAAGATGCGTAAATAACAAAATGTAAAATAATTTACTTAAAACCAATTCGATTATTTAAAGTTTTGCATTTGAGTTAGTAGGGGTGCGCCAGGCTCATGCTACAGTGCAACTCAAGAGCGACGCTTAAGGACCCTAGCAGCAAGCTGCCAAACGGGCCCTTCCCCAGTAAAAATTAATTTAATATCAAAGTAGGCCGATGGCCCACATATCAGATATTAAACTGATAAGAACAGATACTACACTTGATCTTAGCCAAAAGGCCGAGAAAGGTATGATTTTGTAAGCCGTGACCTGCTTCTTTTATATGACAACGCACTCGCAATATAATTGAAAGTAACGATGTGGGATTAAATGGGATTCTTATTAAATTATTTCGTATTATGCTAGAATTATGCTGTGAGAAAATAAAATTAAAATTGAATTGACAGATAGAAACTACAATTATATTTTACTTCAGAATAGAATTAAAAGTTTTCATTATATGCTTATTTGTATTATTATATAATCTTTTTATTTTTATCAATACTTTAGTTTCGCTTGGATCACATATGGGGGTGTAAACGAGCAGAACAAGAGCGAGCCCAGCCTCAACCTTTATTCGGTTCAAAAAGTGTGTTCGTGTTCGACTTGTTTGCTTAGCGAGCCGAATACGAGTCGTTCATTTTGACAACCCTAANTCAGATATTAAACTGATAAGAACAGATACTACACTTGATCTTAGCCAAAAGGCCGAGAAAGGTATGATTTGGTAAGCCGTGACCTGCTCCTTTTATAGGACAACGCACTTGCAATATAATGATATTAACGATGTGGGATTAAATGGGATTCTTATTAAATTATTTTGTATGATCCTAGAATTATGCTATGAGAAAATAAAATTAAAATAGAATTGACGGATAGAAACTCCTACTATTTTTTTTACTTCAGAATAGAATTAAAAGTTTTTATTATATGCTTATTTGTATTATTATATAATCTTTTTATTTTTATAAATATTTTAGTTTCGCTTGGATCACATATAACATAAATATTTTGTTGTGAAGCCAAGGACGCCAGTTATTGAAGCACTTCTTGAATATACTCATCATTTACAGATGACTGACGATTTTTTTAATAATATTGGGAATTAATATAAAGAATTATAGAAGCCATCTTGTTATAAAATTACTTAACACGTAATTGACATTTTTTAAAACACCTCAATTATTTATAAATTCTTTCACAACTATTTTGCCTAAGAAAATGGAAACTTTCACCATTTTGTAACGAGACATGATAATTGATAGTGTATCAGCAATTGATTATTATTTTGCTTGAATTTCAATATATTTTTTTAATAATAAATGCTATAGATATAAATTCAAGATTCATCGTGATTATGATTTCAACAAATTTATAGTCAAACTGACAATTTCAACAAGATGAACCCGATCATATCAAAGTTGGTTCAAGTCAAGTTCAATAAACTCCAGAGCAACCTAGTAAAGCATTTTTTGAGGTTTTGTATCATCAATCGACTGATCAAATGAATTTTAAATTTGAAATATTTATATTTAAATTGAGCATCTTGATGAGAGAAATTCTAAGAGCCTAAGATCTCTTAATTCTAAGGGCATTAAGACTCTCAAATCATTTAAAAAATATCTATAATCAAGTGGGATCAATATATATCGTCTGATCTGATAGTTGGGGAAGTTATTCACCAAAAAATTCGAAAGCACCTATAATCTAGAGGCAATTAATAAACCCCTTCTCATCACTTCAGATGACACTTGAGAGAGCGAAAAGCGAATGAATTTTAGAGTCAATTATGACTAAAGACCGGAAAATAACTTTCGTCATTCGTAGTCGCCTGCCATCATCAATCACGGCTCATTAGTTGTCGTCAACTGATTGCTCATTGATGATGGTGACCTCTGCTTGCTAACATCGTAACCCAAATACGCTATTAACATATAACGACATATTGAAGACCCCATGATTTCTTTTAGCATGCATAGCCTCCGATCAAAGCCTGTCAATCCCCGTTAACCAGCAACGACTATCCTTGCTAGCATTCCATCTACTACTTTCTTTGAGTTCTAGGAGTTATTAGGAAAAAGTCAATGTAAAGAAGTCTTTCAGGTTTTGCTTTGGATGCCTCTCTCCTCCTCCTCCCTTCCTCACAATTATGTCTTGAAAAGAGATTAGAATAGTCTTGGATTGTGTGCCAAAGTAGGAGATACAAAGGAGCCAAGGATGTATGCCTTAAAAATGTAATGCATTGCTTTAAGATAATTAAAGCGAAATATGAAAAAGTTTTATAAGTTATAAGATTTGACATATATGAAGAATATTTTAGAAAGCAAAAATAATAAAGAAAATGCTTTGGCCCATTTACTTTTTTTTTTAATAAAATCATGGCGTATATACTCAATACACAATGTCAAGCATACCAAAATGAAATGCTAATTGCTTAAAAAAAAAATCGTATTTTAATGATTATGAATAGGAGTATATTAAATCATTATTGTATAATATTATCACTGTGTATGCATGTTCTAATAATTACTATGTATTTATTAAGTATTTATGCATGTCAGAAGGTCCAATGAATGGTGAGTACACGAGTATATTCTTTTCCTGAATTAGAGATGATGGGGTCAAAAAGTTGATCATTATAAATGAACAACAATAATTTATTGATAATAGTCATAATCTAGTTATAATAAATGCAATTTTGTGTGATAACAAACTGCACAAGTCGTAGTTGATTATTGTGGAGATAGTAGTCTGGCGTAAAATGTTGTAGATGGTGGCTATAGCGCAAGTTTATTATATAGAACATAATTAAAATTCACGGTAACAGTCGTTTGTGTGGGTCACAAATGGTTACTTGAAAAGTAACGGTTGGCCGCAGAGGTTCTAGTAAGAAGCTGTACGAGTAATGAGCCACGTAGGCCGTAGTTGGTCACAAATCATTGTGGTGAGTTGTGATGATATTTGTGGGCCACAAAGGCTGAAGTCTGAAGCTGCATGAGTTGTGGACCACGTAAGTTGTAGTTGGCCACATATGCTTTAGTGATGTGTTGTTATGAGTCGTAGTGGCGAACTGTGATGACGTTCGTATGTCACAAAGGTCAGATTTGGGAGCTACACGAGCTGTAGATCAAACAGACTGTAGTTGGAGGCGTTCACAGACTGGAAATGTCAAAATTAGGAGATGCACGAGTTGTGGACCAAATATATCATAATGATAATCTATGATGACTTCCTAGGTTGTAAAGAGAAGAGTTGAGACTTGCACAAGCTATGGACCACATAAGCCATATTTGGTCATGTAAGTGGTAGTGGGTGGGTTGCATGGAAAGAACTTTAGGAACCCAGAGAAAGTCATCATCTTCGGGGTGCGTTATTACACTGTCTTTGGGAGGTGTTGTTGCATCATATGTGGGACGCATTGTTACACCATTATCAGAGTATGTTGCTGCTCTATAATGTATGTCGGGATTTTGCAACACACATCATAATTTAGTAAGGGATTTATTTGAAATGATCAGGGCAGTTGATGGCGGTCGACAATGGCTTGCGGCGGACTGTCAATAGTGGACGTCAACTACAGGAGCGGGAGTTATTCGCCGGATTTGCAGTGAAGAAGCAATACTAGACTTCAGCTCCAACTCAAAGCTTCAGTCTTCTTCTGGCTCGAGGTGATTCTAAAATCAGTTTAACACTTTTTTTTTTGGTATGATGTGACTTCGATTATACCAATTTTGGTACCTTTGACTTTGTTTCATTTATCTGGACAGTTTGACTGTAAGTTTGCTGAAATTGAAGTTCTGAAACACTTTTAATTGAAGTTTGAACTTTTCTTGTTCAAAAATGGCCTTGAGATTTATGTCATGCCTTATTATTCATGCCAAATGATGAAAATTTATAGATGGAGTATCTAATTTAATGGTCCCTAATAAGATAATCTTAAGAACTCAATTTGAAGTGTGGACTTACAAAAAAATCAATTTAAGAAAGCTTCATACTTGGGATTGCTCATGAAAACTAAACTTAATAATCAATGCATTTTTCATCTGTTATTGTGGAATAATTTTATAACTTATAAGAAGTATAAATTAATAGACAAACATTCCATTATAAATTTGTCATAAATGATCTTATAATTGATGAATCGCATGAAATAAATTTATGACAATCTCGTAGTGTTAAAATTATGTTATTTCAAACGATTGAGGTTTATCTCTTAAAAGTCAAAATTTAACTTTGGAATTGATAATGATCCAATTTTATTTCCTAAGCCATGAAGAATATTATTTACATAAAAAGTGTTGAAATCAATGGATCAAAATAAAATTTGAAATCTTATTCTGTTTTACAAATGGTTGGATGTAACCTGGCCTTTTTAAGTCCNTATATATATATATATATATATATATATATATATATATATATATATATAATTAATTAATTAGTGGTATTTCGAGCCAAAACGAGCCGAACACGAACGATAAATCTTTTTTCTTGTTGTTCGTGTTCGACTCGTTAACTTAGCTAACGGGCCGAACACGAGCTTCTTAACGAGTCGAACGCGAGCTGTTCGCGAAGAACGAGCCATTTTGATAGCCCTAATCACATATAACATAAATATTTTTTTTGTAAAGCCAAGGAGCCAGTTATTGAAGCACTTCTTGAATGTATTCATCATTTACAGATGACTAATAATTTATTTTAATAATATTGGGAATTAATATAGAGGATTATAGAAGCCATCTTGTTATAAAATTACTTAACACGTAATTGACATTTTTAACAACACCTCAATTATTTATAAATTCTTTAACAACTATTTTGCCTAAAAAAATGGAAACTTTCACCATTAGATAACGAGACATGATAATTGATAAGGTATCAGCAATTGTTTATTATTTTGCTTGAATTCCAATATATTTCTTTTAATAATAAATGTTTTAGATATAAATTCAAGATTCATCGTGATTATGATTTCAACAAATTTATAGTGAAACTGACCATTTCGACAAGGCGAACCCGATCATATCAAAGTTGGTTCAAGTCAAGTTCAATAAAGTCCAAATCAACCTATTAAAGCATTTTTTGATATTTTGAATCATCAATTGAATGATTAAATGAATTTTAAATTTGAGATATTTATATTTAAATTGAACATCTCGATAAGAGAAATTCTAAGAGCCTAAGATTTCTTAATTCTAAGGGCATTAAGGCTCTCAAATCATTTAAAAAATTTCTATAATCAAATGGGATTTATAAATATTGTCTGATCAGATGGTTGAGGAAGTTATTCACCAAAAATTCAAAAACACTCATAATCTAGAGGCAATTAATAATCACTTGAGGTGGCACTTGAGAGTGCGGAAAGCGAAGGAATTTTAGAGTCAATTATGACTAAAGCCCTCAAAATAACTTTCGTCATTCGTAGCAGCCTACAATCTTCAATCACGAGTAGTTGGCTGTCGCCGAACGACTCCTTATTGACGATGGTGACCTCTGCTTGCTAACAATGTAACCCAAATGCACTCTTAACATATAACGACATATTGAAGACCCCATGATTTCTCTTAGCTTGCATAGCCTCCGATTATAGCCCGTCAATCTCCATTGACCATCACCTAGTGTCCTTGCTCAGCACCGTTGATGCCCCCCTCTTGCTAGCATTCCATCTACTTCTTTCTTTGAGTTCTTCGAGTTATTAGGAAGAAGTAAATGTAAAGAAGTCTTTCAGGATTTGCTTAGAATGCCTCTCTCCTCCTCCCTTCCTCACAATTATGTCATGAAAAAGAGATTAGAATAGTCTTGGATTTTGTATACTCCAAGAGAGCTAAGGATGTATGCCTTAAAATTGTAATGCATTGCTTTCAGATAATTAGAGCGAAATATGAAAAAATTTTAAAATTATGAGATTTGACATATATGATGAATACTTTAGAAAGCACAATTAATATAGAAAATGCTTTGGTCCATTTACTAAATTTTTTTTTAATAAACGCATAGTGCATGTACTCAATACACAATGTCAAGCATACCAAAATGAAATGATAATTGCTTAAGAAAATATATTCGTATTTTAATAATAATGATTAGGAGTATATTAAGTCATTATTGTATAATGTTATCATTGCGCATGCATGTTTTAAAAATTACTATGTATTTATTAAGTATTTATGCATGACAGAAGGCCGGTTGCAGAAGAGTAATGAATTATCGTCTTAGCGTTATATGAAAACCCAACACACACTCTGGTTAATAAAGAGAAGTACGCACTTCAACTTTTATGTTGAAATCCTAGAAAGGGAAAAAGCCATAATGTCTTATCCAGTTAAATTAATTCACTATGAATGGTGAGTACACGAGTGCACTCTTCTCCTAAATTAGAGATGATAGGGTAAAAAAGTTGATCATTATAAATCAACAACAATAATTTATTGATAATAATCGTAGTCTAGTTGTAATGAATGTAATTTCGGGTGATAACAAACTGCATAGTTCGTAGTCGATTATTGTGGAGGTAATAGTCCGACGTAAATGTTGTAGATGGAGGCTATAACACCAGTTTATAATATAGGACATAATTGAAATTCATGGTTATAGTTGTCTGTGTGGGTGGCAAATGGTTACTTCAAAAGAAATGGTTGACCACAGAGGTTCTAGTAAGAAGCTACAGGAGCAATGGGCCTTGTAAGCTGTAATTGGTCATAAATTGTTGTGGTGAGTAGTGATAACATCTGTGGGCCACAGAGAATGAAGTATGGAGCTGCATGAGCTATGGACCACGTAGATTGTAGTTGGTCACGTAGGCTTTATTATTGAGTTGTGATGATGTTTGTATTATGTAGAAGTTGAAGTTAGGAGCTACACAAGTTGTGGACCACAAAGGTTGTAGTTGGTCACATAGGTCGTAGTAGTGAGTTATGATGACGTTCGTATGTTACAAAGGTCGGAGTTGAGAGCTGCACAAGTTCTTGATCAAACTGACTGTAGTTGGCCACGTAGGTCATAGTAGTGAGTTGTAGTGACGTCCGCAGACTGGAAAGGACAAAATTGGGAGATGCACGAGTTGTGGACCACATAGGTTATAATGATGATCTATGATGACTTCCTAGGTTTTAGAGGCAGGAGTCGAAAGTTGCACAAGCTATGGACCACATAAGCCATATTTGGTCAAGTAAGTGGTAGTGGGTGGGTTGCACGGTAAGAACTTTAGGAGCCCAGAGAAAGTCATCATCTTAGGGGTGCGTTATTGCACTGTCTTTGGGAGGTATTGTTGCATCATATGTGGGATGCATTGTTACGCCATTATTGGGGTATGTTGTTGCTCTATAATGTATGCCAGGATTTTGCAACATACGTAATAATTTAGCAAGGGGTTTATTTGGCATGATCAGGGCTGTCGTTGGCGATCGATAATGGCTAGCAGCGGACTGTCGTTAGTGGTCGTCAACTGCAAGAGCGGAAGATATTCGCCAGATTTGCAGTGCAGAAGCGAACTAGACTTCAACTTCACCTCCAAGCTTCAGTCTTCTTCTTGCTCAAGGTGATTCTAAAAGTAGTTTAACATCTTTTTTTCGGTTTGATGTGACACGTTTTATACCAATTTTGGTACCGTTGGCTCCGTCTCATCGATTTGGACGGTTTGACTGTAAGTTTGCTGAAATTGAAGTTTTGAAACACTTTTAAATGAAGTTTGAACTTTTCTTGTTGAAAAATGGCCTCGAGATTTATGTCATGCCTTATTATTCATGCCAAATGATAAAATTTATAGATGGAGTATCTAATTTAATGGTCCCTAATAAGATAATCTTAAAAACTCAGTTTGAAGTGTGGACATAAAATTTTTTTTTCAATTTAAGAAAGCTTCATATTTGGGATTGCGCATCAAAACTAAACTTAATAATCAATGCATTTTTCATTTGTTATTGTGGAATAATTTTATAACTTATACGAAGAATAAATTTATAGACAAACATTCCATTATAAATTTGTCATAAATAATCTTATAATTGATGAATCACATGAAATAAATTTATGACAATCTCATAGAACACTAAAATTATGTTATTTCAAACCATTGAGGTTTATTTTTAACAGTCAAATTTTAACTTAGGGACTGATAATGATCCAATTTTATTTCCTAAGCCATGAAGAATATTATTTGCGTAAAAAGTGTTGAAATCAATGAATCACAATAAAATTTGAAATCTTATTCAGTGATCTTATGGTTTACAAATGGTTGGATGTAACCAGGCCTTTTAAGTCCAAAGTCGACTGAAGTAGCGATATCAAACGATACAAGAGTAGACATGTTGCCAAATATCTATTGCTGATTATGCACTTATCCATGAATAGGTGATCACCACTTAAGTGCAAACATGACTAAGTACACATTTGGTTTAAACTTAATCTCTCAGACTCTCTTCTATATTCTCCTCGGAACCATTCTCTTCAGAGTTCAAGGAACCTCTCTTTGATCTGTCAATTTGATTCACTTTCCTCAATCTAAATGTCCATTTGGGTCTCTTATAAACTAAAGCAATCAAGAAGAACCAGTGATATTCAATCCTCTCTCTTCTACTTTTCAAGCTCTGTCAATATTTTAACATGATCCTGATATCTTCCTCAAATAACGTTAGATCCAGCAGACTTCATTTTAAATTCCCTTTCTATTTATCCCTTACAGCCGATTTCTATTGTTTGAAGTTAGAAATCTTGCATTGCAAAAAAATTGGAGCTGTTAAATCTTTCATTTAGGATTTGAGATTGAAACTCAGTTTTGAATCACAAATCCAAAGATATGAGATCCACAAACTCTCATCCCATTTATGAAACAAGAGATTAAATTGTTTTAATTACCTATAAGAATTGTCTTGAAATCACTGAAATTGATGGCATGCAAAACAAGTAAAACCTCTATTTTTTTAAGAAAAACTTGTATTAACAACATTATTATTTTTCACCTAACATTAAAATATCAATAATCCTTTAAATGAATCAGTGTCTGATCCACATTTAATACCTATTCATCTCCATCAATGCCACAAGAGCAATAACTCTATCATTAAACTCAACCTTTTTGCACTGCATAATATTATTTAGTCTTTCTAAACCTAATTCTAACAGAGGTTGATGGCTTGAATATTAGATTTTGTTGCATCGAGCACCTACTCCAACCAAACAAGCTCAACTCACAGGCAACTTTTAGATACTACCATTTTAATTTTTAAAAGGAAACATACATTTTTTCAAANTCTAAACCTAATTCTAACAGAGGTTGATGGCTTGAATATTAGATTTTGTTGCATCGAGCACCTACTCCAACCCAACAAGCTCAACTCACAGGCAACTTTTAAATACTACCATTTTAATTTTTAAAAGGAAAAATACATTTATTCAAGCATAAGTAACGGTATGTATGTAAAAATTGAAATGTAGGAGTTAGAGATGTGTGAATACACGAGAATTAAGTTGTATGTATGCAAATCTTCCTTTTTTTTAGGGTGTACTTTTAATATGTAGCAAAATATTAATCAAACATTTAAGAATTTTTACAATTGACTCACTTCTAGGAAACCTAGAGAACACAATTCAGCACAATTTGGACAAAATTTTAACTCCTATCAGGAAATTNTGTAGGAGTTAGAGATGTGTGAATACACGAGAATTAAGTTGTATGTATGCAAATCTTCCTTTTTTTTAGGGTGTACTTTTAATATGTAGCAAAATATTAATCAAACATTTAAGAATTTTTACAATTGACTCACTTCTAGGAAACCTAGAGAACACAATCCAGCACAATTTGGACAAAATTTTAACTCCTATCAGGAAATTTAAAAAAAAAAAAAATGAATTTTCACAATCTGATCATCACAACCTTGAGTGTTAAACTCAAGGAGCTATAAACACAATACACAATTCATAAGGCATACCAAAACCTTTCATACCTCCACTGCCATTTTGAAGCTTCAACAGACTTTTATGTCCTCCATCCTTACAGTCCTTAAACAATCTGTTTTAGTATCTCCTCTTCCTCAACTGTCATCTCCTCCATAGCCTCCTCAAGCTGAGCAACCAATTTTGGATCAAAAACAGCCTTTTCATTCCCCTCACCACCTCCATTTGCAGCTACAGGCTCAAAGCTCCCAAACCTGGGTGTTATATATGACCCAGGTGAGAACACCTGACCTCCCTGTGATAGCCAATCCCTCAGGCTCCCTGCCCTGGAGAACTCAAATTTTGGGACCTTCACCTTTGTAAGCTCCATCGCCATGACCCTCCTCCTTATGCCCTTTTCACCACCACATGCCTTTCTCAATTCGTCTTGCTTTACAGCCTCTGCGGTTTCAGAATCTTCATCCTTGATTGGATTTAAGCTCTTAGAAAGCTCTTCTTCTTTTTGGACTTCAACATCATGGTCATCCTCTAGACCAGCCAAGAGCTCCCATGTATTGATTGTCTCTATGTGATTCTCAGGTTCTTCTACCAAAACTGTGGCTTTACGATCTTCTTTCGTAACTGAAGGTTGATTAGAGGATTCATGCCCGTTGAACTTATCAGGAACTGTGTTGGAGGGGCATAAAACTGCTACAAACTGCTCTGTAAGAGACTTTGAGATGACTAAATCTTCATAGCTATCTGTTTTTCTTCTCTGCAGCCGCTTCTGAAGCTCTTCTCTGAAGCTTGCAGATTTAGTCAAAACCTTAGAAGAAACACAGCCCATCTCAGGCTGTTACACTTTCACCTGATTAAACAATACCATAAATATCAGGATCATACTACGCTTCTAGCAAGATTAAAATGGACATTAAAAGTTAGTTTCTGGAAGAGATTTCATCAAGGTTTAATGAGGAAAAATGCATCAAGAAACTTGACAGATTCCAAATTAAATGGGTTGAAACTTGACAGCGAGGAAAAGGGAAATACATATTAGAAAATTTCCAAAGGTTTCAGCTACAAAACTTGAGAACACAAAGCAAAACGAATTTGGAGCGAAAAAAAAAATAAAAAGAACAGAAATGAATGAAAACCCAGCAGTTCTTCCGAGAACAAAGATTTGGTTTCTTTTGTTAAATACCATTCGTCAATCTTCTGTGATTGAAATCTCCTTCACCTTCGGCTTATAGATTCAGGCTGTCGGAAAACTGTCGCTAGCTGATCAGGAAGAAAAATGAATTTAATTGATGTTGTTCTTCCGCATCAAGAAAAATTATCAATCCACTAAACAAATTATGAAGTGGAAAAGTGGTTTGACTTAAATGTAACAAAAAAATTTAAGCTGTCATACGATGATAATTGACGCACAACCTTTCCACGCGGCACCTAACTTGTCTTGACTTTCATCATTTTGCGTATTTGATGTTTCCTTCATTCATTTCAGCCTTGATTATTCCGAATTAGCGGGTCCAGTTTGGGTCCTACATTATTTGGAATTAGAGGGTCGAATTTGGGTCCCCTGACGCTAATCCGAACCAAATAATAAAAAAAATCGAAAAACTCAACCCGAATCATACTTGATCAAGACACGATTAACCCAAACCCGGCCCCTTTGACCGCCAGCTCAATTTTTTATTAAAAATTATACTTCTAACATTTAACAAGTAATGATAAGTAAATTTAAAAAAAAAATTCTGTTTATATATGATAATCAATGATATAAGAACTAAGAATACAACAAATTTTATCGCGTTTATTAGGGTAATGTGCGGGTTTTCAAATTCAACTCGAACCTTACCCAAAATTTTTATGTTTCAACTTCTCAGGCCCGCGTCCGAATTTTTCGAGTAAAGCTCGAGTCATGTTCACAAGTCGGGCCGATTTTTGACACCCCTAATGTCGATACTGTTATATAATTTTTTGTCATTTGAAATCGGTAGATGATTTTTCGGTGCTGTAAAGAAAAAATTATATACAAATAATGAACGGGGACCGATGAAATATGTTAATTATGTGTAAGGTAGTATGGCTAATTTTATTTACNAAAACAGTATCACCAAGAAGGATTCTTCAATTGAGGTGGAGCTGCAACAACAATGAACTTTGACAGATCAAACAACAATGAGGGCTCATCTTTATGTATAAACTATGTATTCTCCATTTCTTTTGCCTTAGTGAACTATTTGATTGATTCCCTTCTGTGGACGTAGATCCAGTTAGATCGAACCACGTAAAAAATCTGTGTTTGCTTGTGCTCTTTGCGTTTCATTTCTATGCCAGGAAGTACATATCTCTCAACAATGCACTTATCCATGAATAGGTGATCACCACTTAAGCGCAAACATGACTAAGTACACATTTGGTTTAAACTTAATCTCTCAGACTCTCTTCTATATTCTCCTCGGAACCAATCTCTCAGGTTCAAGGAACCTCTCTTTGATCTGTCAATTCGATTCACTTTCCTCAATCTAAATGTCCATTTGGGTCTCTTATAAACTAATGCAATCAAGAAGAACCAGTGATATTCAATCCTCTCTCTTCTACTTTTCAAGCTCTGTCAATATTTTAACACGATACTGATATCTTCCTCAAATAACGTTAGATCCAACAGACTTCATTTTAAATTCCCTTTCTATTTATCCCTTACAGTGGATTTCTATTGTTTGAAGTTAGAAATCTTGCATTGCAAAAAAATTGGAGCTGTTAAATCTTTCATTTAGGATTTGAGATTGAAACTCAATTTTGAATCAAAAATCCAAAGATATGAGATCCACAAACTCTCATCCCATTTATGAAACAAGAGATTAAATTGTTTTAATTACCTATAAGAATTGTCTTGAAATCACTGAAATTGATGGCATGCAAAACAAGTAAAACCTCTATTTTATTAAAAAAAACCTTGTATTAACAACATTATTATTTTTCACCTAACATTAAAATGTCAATAATCCCTTAAATGAATCAGTTTCTGATCCAGAGTTAATACCAATTCATCTCCATCAATGCCACAAGAGCAATAACTCTATCATTAAACTCAACCTTTTTGCACTGCATAATATTATTTAGTCTTTCTAAACCTAATTCTAACAGAGGTTGATGGCTTGAATATTAGATTTTGTTGCATCGAGCACCTAATCCAACCCAACACGCTCAACTTACAGGCAACTTTTAAATACTAACATTTTAATTTTTAAAAGGAAAAATACATTTTTTCAAGCATAAGTAACGGTATGTATGTAAAAATTGAAATGTAGGAGTTAGAGATGTGTGAATACACGAGAATTAAGTTGTATGTATGCAAATCTTCCTTTTTTTTAGGGTATACTTTTAATATGTAGCCAAATATTGATCAAACATTTAAGAATTTTTACAATGGACTCACTTCTAGGAAGCCTAGAGAACACAATCCAGCACAATTTGGACAAAATTTTAACTCCTATCAGGAAAAAAAAAAAAAACTGAATTTTCACAATCTGATCATCACATCCCGAGTGTTAAACTCAAGGAACTATAAACACAATACACAATTCGTAAGGCATACCAAAACCTTTCATACCTCCACAGCCATTTTGAAGCTTCAACAGACTTTANTTGATGATGTTCTTCCGCATCAAGAAAAATTATCAATCCACTAAACAAATTATGAAGTGGAAAAGTGGTTTGGCTTAAATGTAATAAAAAAATTTAAGCTGTCATACGATGATAATTGACGCACAACCTTTCCACGCGGCACCTAACTTGTCTTGACTTTCATCATTTTGCGTATTTGATGTTTCCTTCATTCATTTCAGCCTTGATTATTCCGAATTAGCGGGTCCAGTTTGGGTCCTACATTATTTGGAATTAGCGGGTCGAACTTGGTCCCCCGACGCTAATCCGAACCAAATAATAAAAGAATCAAAAAACTCAACCCGAATCATCTCGACCAAGACACGATTAACCCTAACCCGGCCCCTTTGACTGCCAGCTCAGTTTTTTATTAAAAATTATACTTCTAACATTTAACTAGTAATAATAAGTAAATTAAAAAAAAATTCTGTTTATACATGATAATCAATGGTATAAGAATTAAGGGTACAACAAATTTTATCGTGTTTATTAGGGTAATGTGCGGGTTTTCGAATTCAACTCGAACCTTACCCGAAATCTTTACGTTTCAACTTCTCAAACCCGCGCCCGACTCAAAAATTATTTGGGTCAACCCTACTACGAATTTTTCGAGTAAAGCTTGAGTCTTGTTCACAAGTCGGGCCGATTTTTGACGCCCTAATGTTGATACTGTTATATAAATTTTTGTCATTTGAAATCTGTAGATGATTTTTCGGTGCTGTAAAGAAAAAATTATATACAAATAATGGACAGGGACCGATGAAATATGTTAATTATGTGTAAGGTAGTATGGCTAATTTTATTTAATAAAGTTGAGGATTTAGTAATTAACTCATGAAATTTTGATGCCATAGCAATGGTTGTTAGATTATCTATATTGAATATCATGTATTCGAATCAGAA
>JXCR01112538.1:7467-26121 GCA_002079205.1 Phalaenopsis hybrid cultivar | reverse complement strand
AATGCTGAAATCTGTAAAAGCGTACCTGGCGAGTCTTCTCGTTCCACCACCTGAAACTTAAAATGCATGTTAAGACATTTATATAGAGGCACAAGGTAAGGTTTTGGTAGCTTTCCTAACCCTATGTCATATCTTGGTGGGTCCTTAAGCGTTTAATTAAGGATGATTTTTTCAAGCAAAACATATTAAGTTTAGTAGATCTTCAAGATATCCAACAGATCTAGAGAAAGAAGCAGGTCCGTGCTACTCTCTCGCTGCCTGGTGGAAAATATCAAGTTCTTTTAAACTGATTATGTTGCTTATTAAGTCATCTCGTAAGTACCCTTAATGCTCAGTGAACATTGATGTCTCAATTATCCCGAAGAATTGGTTAATTATCACTTGTGATTCAACTTAAAAATTATGTGGGTGAAGACCCTTAAAGAGGCAAGTTAGTGTTGTTGGAACACAGCCCAAATTTTAAATCTAATTGGACTTGTAATGTTTGAAAGTTGTTTTAATTTTCAATGATATTTACTTTTCTAATCCTCATTTAAATAAAACTTGATTTAGCCTAAGTCACTATTAAGCCCTNCCAAGTTCTTTTAAACTGATTATGTTGCTTATTAAGTCATCTCGTAAGTACCCTTAATGCTCAGTGAACATTAATGTCTCAATTATCCCGAAGAATTGGTTATATCAACTTGTGATTCAATTTAAGAATTATGTGGGTGAAGACCCTTAAAGAGGCAAGTTAGTGTTGTTGGAACACAGCCCAAATTTTAAATCTAATTAGGCTTGTAGTGTTTGAAAGATGTTTTAATTTTCAATGATATTTACTTATCTAATCCTCATTTAAATAAAACTTGATTTAGCCTAAGTCACTATTAAGCCCCTCCCTCTATCCACCTTCAATTTTAATTCTTGAGAAATGTCATTTTTTACTCAAAATTTTGTCACCTAGATGCTAGATTTTGGCACCTAGGCGCCAGAGATGGTTATTTAAGGAGAGAAATAGATGGAATTGAAGGTGTATAGAGGGAGAGTGAGGCAAAAAAGTAGGGAATAGAAGAGAAAGGGATGAAGATCGATAAAGGGAGCAAAAGAAAGCAGAAGTGAGAGAGAGTGAGGGACTTAGGGGTATGACTTTTGAAAAGGTTAAGCTTTTGGTGATCATGCTCATGATTTGAATTTTATTTGAACATCAAAATAGGGATATTAGATTGATTAATTATTGACTTCAAAAGTCATACCCCTAAATCCTAGATTCAATTTAATAAACTTCCAAATTTTAATAATTTAGAAATTTATTAACTTATCTTTTTCAATTAAGAGAGTGGGACTGGTTTCTACCAATCAAACCCTTGTATTTCAAACATCAAATAGATTGATTAAAATCAGAGGTTACCCATTTCCCTCCTTAAATCAAGCCTAAATATTAATTAAGGCTAATTTTCAAAAATTACACATTTGCCCCTAAGGCTCTATCACTTTATAATTTATCAAATTTAATCCAAATGACTTTGGATTTTTATCCTACCTCATTCATGGGTCAATTAAGACATCAAAGGAGAAAATGTGATTTTTCAGCCATGAGGCTCTAACACTTCATAATTTATCAAATTCAATTCAAATGACTTTAAAATTTTTATCTACTCATTAATGGGCAATTTAAGACATCAGAGGAGAAAATGTGATTTTTCAAAATTTAATTTAATTTACATATTTATTTTAATGCAAAAATAAAAGGAGAAAATGTGATTTTTCAAAATTTAATTTAATTTATATAATTATTTTCATGCAAAAAAAGGACTTTTCAAAGAAAATTATTAACTTGACCAAGGTAAGTTCTAATCCCTTGGAATTTTTACTAGAGGTAACCTTAGATCAAAGAAACCTTTAGACTAAATTTCATGATTTTTTGAATTTTATTTAAATTTTAAGAATTATTTTAAATTCTCAGGTATTTATTAAATATTNCATGGGTCAATTAAGACATCAAAGGAGAAAATGTGATTTTTCAAAATTTAATTTAATATATATAATTATTTTCATGCAAAAAAGGATTTTTCAAAGAAAATTCTTAACTTGACCAAGATAAGTTCTAATCCCATGGAATTTTTACTAGAGGTAACCTTAGACCAAAGAAACCTTTAGACTAAATTTCATGAGTTTTTGAATTTTATTTAAATTTTAAGAATTATTTTAAATTCTCAGGTATTTATTAAATATAAAATTTTTTAAATGGAGAAAATTAAGTTTTATATCTTTGAAAAGTCTCCCTAAGGTAAGAGAACTTAGAGGAGAAAATTTTATATTTTTCTAAATTTAATTTGATTTATTGGAATTATTCTAATGAAAATTAATTTTTAGCCTTTAAAAAATTATTTTTAGGCTTTAAAATTCAATATCTTTATTTAGAAAATCAGAAAAAAAAACATTCTAATTATTCCTAAGTGCTTTTTAAGCTTTAAAATTCAATATCTTTATTTAGAAAACCAGAAAAAATATTCTAATTGTTCCTAAGTGATTAAAAATTCAACATCTTTATTTAGAAAATCAGGAAAAATATTCTAATTGTTCCTAAGTGATTAGGGAGCAATTTAGAACATCTTCATGAGTTTTATTATTTTTGTGATTTTTATGAATTTTTAATTATTTAAATAAAACAAACCATGAGTTTTATTATTTTTGTGATTTTTATGAATTTTTAATTATTTAAATATTTAAAATAGGTTAAAAACCAAGTTCTTATTTTAAATATCATTTTATTTTTGGAAAATATGNAGTTTTATTATTTTTGTGATTTTTATGAATTTTTAATTATTTAAATATTTAAAATAGGTTAAAAATCAAGTTCTTATTTTAAATATCATTTTATTTTTGGAAAATTTTCTAATCACAAAGAACTCAAAAAACTAAGTTTCATAAATTTTTGAGTTGCATTTAAGTTTTTTAAAAAAATCATTTTGGTGCCAAAAATGTTATTTATCTTTATAAATCAACTTATGTTATCAAATGAACTCAAAATATTATAAAATTTATATAATGAGTTTTCTGGATCATCAACCACAGTGGAGGTTAAAAATCAAGTCATTTAAATGTTCATATTTTTCAAAATTAATTATTTTGATGATTTAGAGTTTGTAAAAATTAGGTATATTTTAAATGACTTGGCTCATGAAATTATTTCTAAAAGCTTCATTGATCATGGTGGACCTTCCAAAATTTTCTTGGAATTTTCTAATCAACATGCTAATTTCCATGATTATTTTAATGAAATAATGTGCAAAAGCTTGAAAAATATGGATCTCTGTCTAGGAACCTCCTCTGACATTGGAAAAATTAGTGGATGTTCCTCTTGACAGAGGCTACAACATGCTAAAAATTCAAGTTATAGTAATAAGTCTATATGCATGGAGAATCAACTGATTCCAAATAGTTTTTAATTAATTAAAAATAAAATATGTATCAAAATTACTTGAAATTTATTCCACGTTAANGAGGCTACAACATGCTAAAAATTCAAGTTATAGTAATAAGTCTATATGCATGGAGAATCAACTGATTCCAAACAGTGTTTAATTAATTAAAAATAAAATATGTATCAAAAGTACTTGAAATTTATTCCACGTTATTTTTCTCTGTTTACTGAGCAAGTGGGTATTTTTATTTTTTTTTTGTGATTTTTCTACACAAAGTTATGAATTTTCTAAATTAAGGGTATTTAAGTAAATAGGAGAAANTGAGCAAGAGGGTATTTTTATTTTATTTTTGTAATTTTTCTACACAAAGTTATGAATTTTCTAAGTTAACGGTATTTAAATAAATAGGAAAAAGCCCTATTTATCTATTTAAACCGCGCGTGCTGACTAAATCCTAGGCAGCTCCAAAGGCATGCGTGGCGCGCTCTGGTTGGACACCACTGTCCACGTAGCTGCTGACTCGACCTGTTGTTTATGTCTCGAAGCGCTATCCTGCTCGATCTCCACCGTCCATTTGATACACGCTCNCCTGTTGTTTATGTCTCGAAGCGCTATCCTGCTCGATCTCCACCGTCCATTTGATACACGCTCGATCAAACGACTCCCCGTCATCATCTCCGATAGAATGATCTCGTGACCGTCCACACTAAAACCCTAAGATCTCAGTCTAGACTCAACCAAATCACCTCAGGTTTGATCATATGGACTCGTCTAAGTGAGACGAACACATCCATACGGTAATCAAGCAATCAAATTAACTCTAAGTGAATGGAGAATCGAAATAGGCTCTGGATGAGGTGAGGTTTTATACCTTTGCTCTAAGAAGTGAAGCTTCGATCTGAGGTACTTGGCACGTTTGTTATAATGCAAAGAGGCTAGGGATTGAGTCTCTGGTCTTGGTGTAAGGCCTAGGTATGAACTCGATCACGGTCGGATTTGGCTGTTGGTCTAGAGCTATGGTAGAGGCTCTGTGGAAGGGGGATTTTATTTGGCTTTGGCTTCTTTCACTATTGTGAAGCTGTGGGTAGAGTTAATTTGGGTTTGGTTGGACTATAGAGGTGTATTGGATTCTGTTCTGATTTCTGGCAAGGTTTCAAGCTCAAAATTGAGCTCCGCCAATGGGAATTGGTGAGGGAAAATAGTTGGAATGCACTGAGGGTATCTTAGGGAAGCTCTGTGTGAAGGTTAGAGAGGTCTTACTAAGGAAATCTCAGCACACCTCCCATGGTCGTGGAGGTGGGTTTTTATAAAAAAATGGTCATGGGGTGGCTCTTAGGGCATTAGCTTGAGTGCATTGTGGTGCTTAGGTGGAGGGCAGAGGAGCTCCATCAATTGGTTTGGCTAAGCTGGTTTCTAGGTTTGATTTGGGTGAGGTGACAAGGGGGTGGCTCTTAGTTTTGAGCTTTTTTGGCCACTAGGCCGGCCGGCCGGCCAGGGGGAGGTGGCTAGGTGCTCAGGGCATCCAGAGGAATCCATCACAACAATTTAATGTAAATGTGCATTAATTTGGCAAAGATATCTTAAGAATGTGTATTTTTGGGAATAAGATACCATAATTTGGAAAACCCTTGGTCCATGGCTTGATTTAGGTCATTTCATGGTGTTTGGACGGGTAGTCCAACTAATTGGTGTAATGGAGTTAATTTGGTGACTTAAGGGTAGTTAGGCCACATTTAGTGCATGGGCTCAATGTGGGTTCAAGTGACCAAAACATGGGTTTGGGCTAGGTTAGCCATGTGAAATGACCCAAATAAATGTTTCATTGGGTGTATATGACATAAGGAATAATTTTGGTGAAGAATGGAAGTGGTTTTGAGTTCAGTTGAAAGGTTAATTTGAGGGAATTTTTATTTTTAGTCAATTTGGTTATGTTGGGCTAGACTTGGGTCTAGCTTGGGTTAGCCTTGGGATAAGTCCAAATTGATTATTTTAAATAGTCAATAGGGACCCTATGAAGAGTTTTCAATAGGAATTGGGTGCTAATTTGTNGCCACATTTAGTGCATGGGCTCAATGTGGGTTCAAGTGACCAAAACATGGGTTTGGGCTAGGTTAGCCATGTAAAATGACCCAAATAAATGTTTCATTGGGTGTATATGATCATAAGGAATAATTTTGGTGAAGAATGAAAGTGGTTTTGAGTTCAGTTGAAAGGTTAATTTGAGGGAATTTTTATTTTTAGTCAATTTGGTTATGTTGGGCTAGGCTTGGGTCTAGCTTGGGTTAGCCTTGGGATAAGTCCAAATTAATTATTTTAAATAGTTAATAGGGACCCTATGAAGAGTTTTCAATAGGAATTGGGTGCTAATTTGGGGGTTAAGACAATCAATTGGGTAAAATTTTGGGACTTAGCCAATTTGGGGCTAAATTTGGGAATTTTGCATTTAGGCCAAAATCAAATGGATTTGAGGCTTCACCAAGGCCAATTGATGATTGATTTTGATGTGTAGGAATGTTATAAAGATTTTTTAACATTAATTGGGGCCAATTGACTAGGCTATAAGTTCAATTTGATGAGATTAGGTCATATGGTCAAAATTCGGAGATTTGGTTAAAGATGGTCAAATTGGCCAAATTGGATCATGTGATAGTTAAGAAAAATGAAATTAAGAATATTCAGGATTTATTGAGATTTTATGGGAATTTTTGGAATTTTTGAAGTTTTGGGCTATGAAGGGGTATTTTGGTAATTTGGGGGTGTTTAGGGGCAAAAGGTCGAGATGAGTATTTTGGTAGAGTTGAAGTACCAACCATCACCAACAAGCTATGGACCAGTGGAAATCCCATTTTGGGTCCTCTACATAGTGGTCTTAGCCGAACCATAACCCTAAGGCTAGTAGGTTTAGGGGACCATCTACATGAGTATCGCAAAAAGATCAAGGGATCTAGGCTAGAAATTTGAATTTAGGGTTGTGAGTGATTGTGATTCTAGATGAGTATAGTGACTGCCCTAGATCCAGACCAACACCCAGGGTTGNTATGTGCTAAGTACATCATTTAGTTACTTAAAATTATGTCTATAATGATTAAACATATGTCGTTTAGGCTTGAAATTGATCGAAATTACAAAAAATCAGAATTTGGATAAAATCAATAGAGCCCACCGACGGCGCCCTCGATGCCGCCGACGATGAGTATTTCCAGAGACTTAGGATTTAAATTCCAATTGAGCGCACTGACGATGCCATCGACTCCGCCGATGACGAGTTCACTAAAAACACGTTTAACTGTGATTTTGACTAGTCAACTGCCACTATTCATCATCCCCTTCCTCCTAAAAACACAATTTTCAACCTAGGGCTTGAGAGATCTTGGATTAGGAGGCGATTTCAAGGCTTTTTTACACCGGATTTGATCATTTCTAGAGCTTCACTCCAAGCTAAAAATATTTGATTTCCACCATGAATTTCTTCCACATTGAGGAGATACAAAAAATTTTGGAATGTGAAGAAAATTTGGGAAGAAATTCATGGATCTTATTGTAGAATTACTATTAGAAGTCATGGTTTACAAATTTAAAGTAATTTTTGGAATTTTTCTATAATTTGACTAGATTAAAATGGCTCCACGACAAAGGAGAAGAGTTGAGTTCGACGAGTCTCGCTTCGTCAATGCGATGGCTCAAACAAAATTTACTTCCTTATTTAAAGGAAAGAAGTGCATACAAGATCGAGTTTTTGAAAGTCCGGGAGGAGAAATCGAACAAGGTATTGCCGAGCGGAGGTGGGAAAGCTTTTGTTACACCACCAATAAAGTGGATGCAAATGTTGTGAAGGAGTTCTACACCAATGTGATTTATTCTGATGACGGAATCGTTCAAGTGTGTGGATTCCATGTTGAGTTTACTTTCGCCCTCATCAACACTTTTTATGAAGTCCCAGACTCTTACAGCTGCCAATATGAATCCTTCAGTATGATGGAAGGCCAACTTAATGATGTGATCAACTTTCTCACTGATGGGAAAGGAACATGGAAGATAAAGCAGTGATAATGGGTAAATTTTTCTGCTTCCATGCTGAATGCTACCTCTAAGGCATGGCACTATTTCATTTCTTTTACTATGTTATCGACCTATCACCATAGTGAGGTAACTAGAGATAGAGCTATTCTGAATTTCTATATTCAGAATAGTATAACTATAAATGTGGGGAGAATAATTCTTAAGAATAGATTGGCTACGACAAGGAGTGAGACAAGTGGAGGTCTAGGACATCCTGGACTTATTTATATATTTTGCAAACTTTCTAGAGTGGAAAGTGGACATGAAGAATGTGTTTATCCTATGAAACCCGACAATTTGCAAACTTTCTAGAGTGGAAAGTGGAGACGAAGAATGGGTTTATCCTATGAAACCCATTAGTAAGCTAATTTGAAGACTTATGAATCCCATGAGAAATGGAGAACTGGAGTAGAAGTCAAGAACCTTATACTAGTAGAAATGTCCTCTCTATAAGTTATGGCCTTCCACCTTCAAGTTCCCCTACCGTCTATGATTTAATGAATGAGTTGACCATGCAGCGGAAGAGCATAGATTTGATAAGTGAAAGGATTGGAGGTTTAGAACGTCGACACGATTATGATAGTGAGTACCTGCAGAGTCATTCAAATTTTGAGGTAGCCTATTATGAAGCTCAGGCTCGACACGACAGTGGAGAGCCAGATGTTACGTTTCCAGAATGCCCCCTGATATACTCAGTATCAACCCAATCCACCTACTGATCAAGGCGATGAAGATATAGCTTGGGATTTTGATATAGAATGAGATTGATGTACTTATGTTTGTATCTTTATTTTATGTANTATTATAGTTTCACCTAACTGGGAGAAATCATTTGAACCGATGTGTGATGCTAGTGATTATGCTATTGGAGCAGTTCTTGGATAAAGGTATAAAAATATTTTGACTACGCTAGTAAAACTCTTAATGATGCACAAATTAACTATACTATTACTGAAAAAGAGTTATTGGCCATTGTGTATGCTTTAAATGATACTGTTACTATCATGCCATAATTATATAGTTATTGTAACTCTTAATGATACTGTTACTATCATGCCATAATTTATTGTAAGTGATATTTTTCCACCTATGCTGACACTGCAACAGCAAAGAAAATTCACGCATGATACGGAAGCATATTTTTGGGATGAGCCTTATTTATATAAACAATGTAAGGATCTTATTATGAGAAGATGTGTACCTAATGAAGAAACTGAGCTAATCATTCAGAAATGTCATGATTCTAAATTTGGAGGACATTTTGAGATTGATAAAACTACTTATAAAATTTTACAAGCTGAATTTTATTGGCCTACTATCTTTAGAGATGTTTATAGATACCTAAAAACTTGAGATCGATGTCAACGCGTAGGCAATATATCTAGAAGAAATGAAATGCCTCTGAATTTCATGTTAGAAGTTGAGATCTTTGACGTTTAGGGATTAGATTTTATGGGTATCTAGAAGAAATGAAATGCCTCTGAATTTCATGTTAGAAGTTAAGATCTTTGATGTTTGGAGATTAGATTTCATGGGACCATTTATTCCTTCTTTTGGGAACTTATACATATTAATTGTAGTATAGNGAGACGAACACATCCATACGGTAATCAAGCAATCAAATTAACTCTAAGTAAATGGAGAATCGAAATAGGCTCTGGATGAGGTGAGGTTTTATACATTTGCTCTAAGAAGTGAAGCTCTGATCTGAGGTACTTGGCACGTTTGTTATAATCCAAAGAGGCTAGGGATTGAGTCTCTAGTCTTGGTGTAAGGCCTAGGTATGAACTCGATCACGGTCGGATTTGGCTGTTGGTCTAGAGCTATGGTAGAGGCTCTGTGGAAGGGGGATTTTATTTGGCTTTGGCTTCTTTCACTATTGTGAAGCTATGGGTAGAGTTAATTTGGGTTTGGTTGGACTATAAAGGTGTATTGGATTCTGTTCTGATTTTTGGCAAGGTTTCAAGCTCAAAATTGAGCTCTGCCAATGGGAATTGATGAGGGAAAATTGTTGGAATGCACTGAGGGTATCTTAGGGAAGCTCTGTGTGAAGTTTAGAGAGGTCTTACTAAGGAAATCTCAGCACACCTCCCATGGTCGTGGAGGTGGACTTTTATAAAAAAATGGTCATGGGGTGGCTCTTAGGGCATTAGCTTGAGTGCATTGTGGTGCTTAGGTAGAGGGCAGAGGAGCTCCATCAATTGGTTTGGCTATGCTGGTTTCTAGGTTTGATTTGGGTGCGGTACCAAGGGGGTGGCTCTTAGTTTTGAGCTTTTTTGGCCACTAGGCTAGCCGGCCGGCCAGGGGGAGGTGGCTAGGTGCTCGGGGCATCCAGAGGAATCCATCACAACAATTTAATGTAAATGTGCATTAATTTGGCAAAGATATCTTAAGAATGTGTATTTTTGGGAATAAGATACCATAATTTGGAAAACCCTTGGTCCATGGCTTGATTTAGGTCATTTCATGGTGTTTGGACGGGTAGTCCAACTAATTGGTGTAATGGAGTTAATTTGGTGACTTAAGGGTAGTTAGGCCACATTTAGTGCATGGGCTCAATGTGGGTTCAAGTGACCAAAACATGGGTTTGGGCTAGGTTAGCCATGTGAAATGACCCAAATAAATGTTTCATTGGGTGTATATGACATAAGGAATAATTTTGGTGAAGAATGGAAGTGGTTTTGAGTTCAGTTGAAAGGTTAATTTGAGGGAATTTTTATTTTTAGTCAATTTGGTTATGTTGGGCTAGACTTGGGTCTAGCTTGGGTTAGCCTTGGGATAAGTCCAAATTGATTATTTTAAATAGTCAATAGGGACCCTATGAAGAGTTTTCAATAGGAATTGGGTGCTAATTTGTGGGTTAAGACAATCAATTGGGTAAAATTTTGGGACTTAGCCAATTTGGGGCTAAATTTGGGAATTTTGCATTTAGGCCAAAATCAAATGGATTTGAGGCTTCACCAAGGCCAATTGATGATTGATTTTGATGTGTAGGAATGTTATAAAGATTTTTTAACATTAATTGGGGCCAATTGACTAGGCTATAGGTTCAATTTGATGAGATTAGGTCATATGGTCAAAATTCGGGGTTTTGGTTAAAGATAGTCAAATTGGCCAAATTGGATCATGTGATAGTTAAGAAAAATGAAATTAAGAATATTTAGGATTTATTGAGATTTTATGGGAATTTTTGGAATTTTTGAAATTTTGGGCTATGGAGGAGTATTTTGGTAATTTGGGAGTGTTTAGGGGCAAAAGGTCGAGATGAGTATTTTGGTAGAGTTGAAGTACCAACCATCACCAACAAGCTATGGACCAGTGGAAACCCCATTTTGGGTCCTCTACATAGTGGTCTTAGCCGAACCATAACCCTAAGGCTAGTAGGTTTAGGGGACCATCTACATGAGTATCCCAAAAAGATCAAGGGATCTAGGCTAGAAATTTGAATTTAGGGTTGTGAGTGATTGTGAGTCTAGATGAGTATAGTGACAGCCCTAGATCCAGACCAACACCCAGGGTAGACCCTAAGGTCCAGCAGTCCTAAGGGTGACTCATCTTGAGTTTCCTTTATAGTGACCCCACCTACTAAGTGCTAGAGGTTAGGATCAATGTGTGGAACTTCAAGTTGAGTAGAGAAGAGGATAAATTTTCTAGTGGTGAGGGTTCCATGTCTAGTTTTCTAAGAATAGTCAATAGGAAAGTCCTATGACTAGAACTTAGGCTACTAAAGAGGAAAAACTAAACCTCAACCAAAAGTGAGGTCAACAAGCCCCTATTATAGTTTCACCTAACTGGGAGAAATCATTTGAACCGATGTGTGATGCTAGTGATTATGCTATTGGAGCAGTTCTTGGATAAAGGTATAAAAATATTTTGAAAGTTATATACTACGCTAGTAAAACTCTTAATGATGCACAAATTAACTATACTATTACTGAAAAAGAGTTATTGGCCATTGTGTATGCTTTAAATGATACTGTTACTATCATGCCATAATTATATAGTTATTGTAACTCTTAATGATACTGTTACTATCATGCCATAATTTATTGTAAGTGATATTTTTCCACCTATGCTGACACTGCAACAGCAAAGAAAATTCACGCATGATACGGAAGCATATTTTTGGGATGAGCCTTATTTATATAAACAATGTAAGGATCTTATTATGAGAAGATGTGTACCTAATGAAGAAACTGAGCTAATCATTCAGAAATGTCATGATTCTAAATTTGGAGGACATTTTGAGATTGATAAAACTACTTATAAAATTTTACAAGCTGGATTTTATTGGCCTACTATCTTTAGAGATGTTTATAGATACATAAAAACTTGTGATCGATGTCAACGAGTAGGCAATATATCTAGAAGAAATGAAATGCCTCTGAATTTCATGTTAGAAGTTAAGATCTTTGATGTTTGGAGATTAGATTTCATGGGACCATTTATTCCTTCATTTGGAAACTTATACATATTAATTGTAGTAGACTACGTTTCAAAGTGGATTGAAGCGCAAGCTTCACCTCGTTGTGACTCTAAAAGTGTTTCAAGTTATTTAATGAAAAATATTTTCACTAGATACGGAATGCCAAGAATAATTATCACTGATGGAGGATCCAATTTTATGAATAAATACATTCAGAGATTGGCAGAAAAGTTTAATATTATTCATAGAATCTCTACTGCCTATCACCCTCAAACCAGTGGGTTAGCTGAAGTTTCCAATAGAGAGATTAAACAAATAGTTGAAAAATCTGTAAACCCTAGTAGAGTAGATTTGTCCACTATACTGGATACCGCATTATGGGCTTACATGACTGCTTATAAAACTCTTATTGGAATGACTCCTTACAGACTGTTTTTTGTAAAGACTTGTCACTTAGCAGTGGAATTGGAACATAAAGCATATTTGGTGATTAAGGAATTCAATTATAATTTGAAAGAAGCTAGTAAGTAGAGATTCCTACAATTGAATGAATTGGAAGAATTAAGAAATGAATCTTATGATAACGACGGAATTTACAAGGAGAAACTAAAGTTATGGCATGATCGAAAGATTAACCAGAAGAACTTTGAACCAGGACAAGAAGTTTTGCTTTGCAATACAAGGTTAAAGTTATTTACTGGAAAATTGAAGTCTTGTTGGTTAGATCCCTTTACTGTGACTCAAATTTATACTTACGGAGCTATTGAAATTAAAGATCAGATAACTGTAAATAGATTTGAAGTAAATGGACACATATTAAAACCATATTTTGAGGGTAAAATACCAAATTTCAAAGAGGTTTTAATGATCAGTCAACCTGAATAATACCTAAATATGTCGGGCTGACGACGTTAAACCAAGCGCTTTATCGGAGGCAACCCATAGTTATCTTTACTTTTTTTGCAATTATGGTAATTTTATTTGAAATTATCATTAGTTGGTGGTAGTATTGAACTCTACTACTCTTATTTAACCTTGAATCATCATAAAAATTGGATCCATAAATAAAAATTGGAACGCATTCAGACTAGAGTGAAACTGTGCAATTTTAACCTTGGGTGCCGACGACACCCTCGACGCCGCCGACGGTGGATTTTTACCGAGAGTCCTGACAATTAAATACTAAAGGCTCACCGATGGCGCTCTCGATGCCCCTGACGGCGAGACCGGCGGGATGACAGTTTCTGGGTTTGAATGGGCAATTTTTGGCAGTTTTAGATGGGAGTTACCCCTTTTAAACTCCTAAATTCGATTCCTAAGTTCATAGTTCCCTAAAAACAAAGTGAAACTCCACCAAATTCATTCATATGGCGTCCAATTCCCCTGAAAACCATAGAATGTGAGTGTTTAACCATAGAAAGTTCATTAGTGAGGAAGCGCAGCGAATCTTCAATAAGGTACTGGAGAAAAATAGATTAATCAAAGAATGAAGATTCATAAATTGAGGATTGAATAATCTCTCCACGGTAATTGAAGAGATGATAATGCGGCAAAGATGGGAAGCACTGTGCTACCCTACCGTTGTCGTGGTTGTTCGTGTGGTGAAGGAATTTTATGTTAATTTGCATGGAATCCACCAGGGAGTCATCTATGTGCGAGGTAGATGGATAACATTTACTCCTACACAGATCAATGAATTATATATGATCAAGAACGTTCCTGTCTGCCATTATTTCAACTTCGTCTCGACAAGAAACCAGATGAATGAAATCTACCAATATTTAACGGATGAAACTGAAGACCGAAAAATGAGAGAAAACGAGTACTTCTTCATTTTTGCAAAAGTGTTACTGATGATGAGGATCGGTAAAGTTTCTAAGGAAAGTGTTCTTCTAAATTACTGCATCCAAATGAGACTGACGATCGATATTAGATCTATAATTATGAAATTTGTTTTGGGCCTGATCATTCATAGATCAACTTATGGGCATGGACACCCTTCCATAATTTTCATACTTTGCAGTCAGTTCCAAGTATCTTATAAAATTTGGGAAAGGTACTTCTACCATGGAAGCCTTTGGGCCCAACTGAGAGATTCCCAGCCTATGAAGATGAAAATGATATGACTATTATGGTGGATCAATCATCTAAGAATTCACTGCCTATTCAACCTTTAGTTCCGGACAAGACACTGGTGATTTTGCGCAGAAATAAGAAATTGGAGAAAGAGGTACAAAATATTATGAATGCAATTAATAATATCTCTAATTTCTTTGATCATCTAGACTGGAGGATGAAAGAACATTTTTCTCACTCTGGACATATAGAAGACAGTTTCATACCATCTAGACTGGAGGATGAAAGAACATTTCTCTCACTCTGGACATTTAGAAGATAGTTTGATACGGTTGATGAGAAGGATGAAATTGATAGAAGAGGATTCTACTGAAGAATTTCCATACCGACCCTTCTATAACATCTTCATTCATGTGCAATCAATGGGTGATCTTAGAGGAGAATCCAGTATTGAACCTGTCTGTCTATGTGTGTAATTTGATTTGAACTTTGCATTTGCTTTGCTTTAGAATTATGCTTTTAGTTCTCTATATAGTTGAGACTGAGCATAGGATGTTTGTTTTCAGCATTTTGAGTATTCTGGCTTGGATTGCGACGCTAAATTGATGTATTAAGGTTGAGAGAATACCAAACTTACGTGTGTTTTGTAACGTATATTGTAACCCTTGAAATTTATATATAATTGTGATGTTTTGTGTTGGGAAAGTTTATTTGTGATAAGTACATCATTTAATCACTTAAAATTATTTCTATAATGATTAAACTAATGTTGTTGAGGCTTGAAATTAATCAAAATCACAAAAATCTAGAAATTGAATCATTTTAATAGAGCCCGCCGACAGCGCCCTCGACACTGCTGACGACAGACTTTTCCTGAGACTTAGGATATAATTTCAATAGAGCACGCCGATGGCGCCAAAGACCCCACCGACGGTGAGATCCTGGAAAAATACCTTTAACCGCAATTTTGACCAGTCAACCGCCACTATTCATCATCACCTTCCTCTTAAAAACATGATTTTTGACCTAGGGCTTGAANTGAATCATTTTAATAGAGCCCGCCGACAGCGCCCTCGACACTGCTGACGACAGACTTTTCCTGAGACTTAGGGTATAATTTCAATAGACCACGCCGATGGCGCCGAATACCCCACCGACGGTGAGATTCTGGAAAAATACCTTTAACTGCAATTTTGATCAGTCAACTGCCACTATTCATCATCACCTTCCTCTTAAAAACATGATTTTTGACCTAGGGCTTGAGAGATCTTAGATTTGGGGGTGATTTCAAGGCATTTAGACACCAGATTTGATCATCTCTAGGTTAGAGCTTCACTTCAAACTAAAAATATTTGACTTTCACCATGAATTTCTTCCACATTGAGGAGATCCAAAAAATTTGAGAATGTGAAGAAAATATTGGGAAGAAATTCATGGAACTTAGTTTTGAACTCTTAGAATCACTCTTGGAAGCCATTATTTGCATATTTAAAGTATATTTTGGAATTTTCTATAATTGTGATTAGATTGAAATGGCTCCACGACAAAAGATGTGACTTGAGTTTGACGAGTCTTGCTTCGTCAATGCGAAGGCTCAATCAAGGTTTACTTTAGTATTTAAAGGAAAGAAATGTATACAAGATTGAGTTTTTGAGAGTCCTGGAAGAGAAATTGAATGAGTTATTACCGAGCGAAGGTGGGAAAACTTATGTTACACCACCAATAAGGTTGCTACAAATATTGTGAAAGAATTTTATTCCAACGTGGTTTATTCTAAAGATGGAATCGTTCAAGTGCGAGGATTTTTTGTTGAGTTTAGTGCCGCCTGCATTAACTCCTTTTACGAAGTCCCAGACTCTTATAGTTGTCATTATGAAACCTTCAGTACAATGGAAGGCCCGCTGAATGATGTCATCAACATTCTCACTGATGTGAAAGGAATGTGGAAGATAAAGCAACGAGAACGAGTAAATTTTTCTGCTTCCATGCTGAATGCCACCTCTAAAGTGTGGCACTATTTTATTTCCTCTACTCTGTTATCGACCTATCACCATAGTGAGGTAACAATAGATAGAGCTATTTTGAATTTATGTATTCAGAATAATAGAAATATAAATGTGGGGAGAATCATTCTTAAGAATATATTGACCAAGACAAGGAGTGAAACAGTGGAAGTCTAGGACATCCTGGCCTCAATTATGCACTTTGCCAACTTTCTGGAGTGGAAGCTGGAGATGATGAGGAATGGGTTTACCCTATGAAACCCATTAGTAAAGCTAATTTGAAAACTTATGATTCCCACAAAAAATGGAGAACTGGGAGTAGGAGTCAAGAACCTTCTACTAGTAGAGATGTCCCCTCTACTAGTTATGACCTTCCTTCTTCTAGCTCCCCTACCCTGATTGATTTGATGAATGAATTAACCTTGCAGCAAAAAAGTATAGAGTTAATAAATGAAAGTATTGAAGGTTTAGAACGTCGAAATGATTATGATAGTGAGTACCTTCAGAGGCATTCTGATTTTGAGATAGCTTACTACGAAACTCAGGCTCGGCACTACAGAGGTGAGCCTAATGTTATTTTTCTTGAATGCCTCCGATATAATCAGTATCAACCCAATCCACCTATTAACCAAGGAGACGAAGACATAGTTTGTAATTTTAATATTTGAATGTAGTTTATGTACTCGAACTTGTACTTTTATTTTTATTTTTGTAATTTTTTTGTAATAGAAATGGTTGTTTGTGTGTGTTTGTACTTTCATTTTTATTGTTATGTTGTAATTGGATAATTTTTAATTATTGTTATAATTGTTAGTGTGGTAGTTAAAATTTGCATGTGTAGGATAATGGATGTTGATTAGTACTTTTTGAATTGTAATGTGATGTGATTTTTATTTTTTTGCATTTTAATTGTAATAGTTTTGTTTTGTGTTATGGATGTGTTAGTGAATTATTGTGTTTGTTTAATGTTTAGTTTTGTAATTATTTTAAAATTTCATTACCCAAGAAATTCTCTAATGATTTATATGTGTAGAAAGCTCCTAATGTTATAGACCAGGTGAAGTAGACCTCTAATGATTTATATGTGTAGAAAGCTCCTAATACTACAGACCAGGTGAAGTAAAAATTTTAAGGACTGCAAAAATTTTAGAATGATGAAAATGCCTAAAATACTGAGGTATGATTTATATTTAGAACTTTTTTTTCCACCTGTATCATTTCATATTGAAAAATTTAAGTTTGGGGGAGGGAAGAAAAAAACTAACTATTTGATGTTCTCTATTTCAATATTTTCAATAATTATTAATATGATTTTATGTAGTGAATTTAATTCAGGTAACTATATTTTATAGCTATTTAAATATTATGGTAGATTTAAAGGAATATTTTTGTAATGAAAATTAATTTGTAGATTAAAGATATTTAGTATAAGAGAATAAGACTACTATTTAAAGTAAAGGAAACTATATTTTAAAGTATTAATAATTTGGAAATTCATTCGAGTAGAAAAGATTGTGGCTCGNTCAGGTAACTATATTTTATAGCTATTTAAATATTATGGTAGATTTAAAGGAATATTTTTGTAATGAAAATTAGTTTGTAGATTAAAGATATTTAGTATAAGAGAACAAGACTACTATTTAAAGTAAAGGAAACTATATTTTAAAGTATTAATAATTTGGAAATTCATTTGAGTAGAAAAGATTGTGGCTCAATGATGTAAAAGTTAAGGTAATGGAATGCTTTGAGTTTCAAATTTAGGGAAAGAAATGTGATGTTCAAAATCATTCAAGGCTAACCAGTATCGTCACTTGAAAAAGGAAAAAGAAAGGATTGACAACAATCCTTGAAAAGAAAAGAAAAATATATTGGATTGAAAGCAATCCAAATTTAAAAAGAAAAAAAAGAAAGAAAAAAAATATAAAAGTGAGGAGAAGCTTGAGGATATGCCTAATCAAAAATTGGCTTCACTGGACTTACCTAAAGTAAATCTTGATACGAGATGCCTAATCAAAAATTGGCTTCACTGGACCTACCTAAAGGGAAAACCTAAATACAAGATATGCCTAGTCAAAAATTGGCTTCACTAGACCTACCTAAAGGGAAAACCTAAATATATTCTTAAATCTTAATTTTTGGAGTTAGATCTTTTACTAGTAGTGTTCTCATGAAGTTCCTATCATTTGAATATTCTAAGTGACTTAGTATTATCTTTTACTAGTAGTGTTCTCATGAAGTTCCTATCATTTGAATATTCTAAGTGACTTAATATCACAACATATAGTCATTTTTGAAATGAATAGAAGACTAGAACTCTTGAACTTGATGACTAGATAATCTTGTAGCTACAAAGTTAATTTAATTACTTGAATTTTTTTTGAAAATCTCTCTATGATTTTTACTTAGATCAATCTTATATTATTTCTGAATTAAAACCTTACTAGCATAGATCATAACTTTTATATAGTACTAAAATTACTCGAGGACAAGTAATAGTTAAGTTTGGGGGATTTTGACCAAAAGAAAATATGTTGAGATTTTCATACCTATTTTACACTATTTTTGATGATATTGCACTTTAAAAAAACGTATTTTTGATGTTTTGTTGCAGGAATGATGAATTAGGGTCATTGGAGCAAAAAGATGCAAAAAGGAGCGAATTTGGAGCAAAAAGGACCAAAATGTG
>JXCR01112536.1:0-17889 GCA_002079205.1 Phalaenopsis hybrid cultivar | reverse complement strand
TGTTCGTTTTTTTACTTCTCAATTAATTGCAGATTTGTTTAGAACTGTGTATTATTATTCAGCTTTGATATGAAATTATTAAAATTTAATCAGATTCATGCTGAAGAGTAGGGCAGTAAATGATTTGTGAGCCGTGTTTGAGTGAGCTTAGGCTTAGCTAATGTTTGGCTCATTTGAAATTAGTCATGCTCGAAATGGGCTCGTGCTCAAAATTGCTAGTAAATAGAGTGTTTTTGTTATGTTCGATTTACATATTCTTGTTTGTGTTCGGCTCATGTTCTGCTCGTTTAAATTAATTAAAAAAATTGAAGTTGAATGTTGGATTCGAACCCGCATCATTTCTATGCAATAAAAAACATAGAACAATGTGGCTGCACAAGTTGTGATTAAAATATAGATCTATATATATATAATATATTTTTTATTATTTGAGTTAAAAAGAATCAAATACAATCGAACAAAGGGTTGTTCATGTTCGGCTCGTTTATAATTCGAGTTTAAAAAATTTCTTCATGCTCAACTCACTTAATAAATAATTTGAACACAAGTCATTCACGAACAAAGACCTTTTTTATAGCCTTATTGAAGAAAGGGAGATTTACTTTAAAAAGTGAGATGCTAATACTTGAATAAGATTTTAAAATTTAGCAAAAAAAATGAGATGCAAATACTTTTGAACAAATATCTCGCAAGCTTTTGCCTAAATGGAGAAGGCGAAAAACTGTGAAATTTTTTAATAAACCGAGAACACAAACATATTATTTATGAGTCATTTCAAACATAGAGTACATCTCAAACAAGCAAAACAAGAGCAAACACTAGGCTCGCTAAAGTTGGCCTCATTTACTTCTCTAAAAGAGAACATGAACACGAATATGCTGCAAAATAAGGATTTCAATTTCAACAAGTAAAAAAAACAAAACAAAACAAAAACAAGGATTGCAATTTGAAATATAAAATGCAAAAAATTGAGTTGGTAAGGAGTTGGTTGTAAAGAAGTTGATAATATGATTGGAACATCATCATCATCATCATCGTCTTCGTCATCACGATGTAGACATTCTGGAGGTATCATGCACAGTGATAAGCTGAAATATAAATCACAATCAGGCGGTGGTTACACATGCATGATTAAGTGGTTGGCTCCTCCACTCTCTTACATGCAAGTTCTAATGAAAAGGAAACCCCCATTCCCAACACTTCTTCATGCAAACCACCAACCTCCTCCTCTCCTATATTAAAATTTTGATTAAAACACAAACTTTAATTTTCATCATTTGGCGAGATTTTAGTCCATACTTTTATACCACCCAAATCTTTCATATCGCATCAAAAATATCATCATTATAACTTCTAAAAATTGAGTACATCTTCTCAGGCATAGGAAAGTTGACATGGATGTAAATATTAAAGCTTAGATGTCAGATATATAAATATATAGGAATTGAGAGTTATGCATGTAAGTTATATGAACGTTAAATTATATGATATATTAACAAGAAAACAAAATTTATGCATTCAATTTATTCAATCAAACGGCTCATAAGTATTCATGATACATTGTTCTTTACTTTGCTACGCATGCATCTAACCAAACAGAAACTTCTAAATATTCAGAATACACTGCAATCCTATTTACACTACTCTAAAACCACAAAGAAAAAAGATCTAAAGATCGGAACCATTGATCAAACCACCAGAGATGTATTCCTTCGCCATGGAAAAGGACGCTTCCTTCTGCTTCTTATATTCGTCGTAGCGCAGAAAGAAGTAGGAGAGGTAATCAAAATCAATTGGTGATACTTTGGCCTGTAAATTCATTATTAAAACCAAATAGTTTTTAAAGAACTTTAGTATTCCAATTGATGGATGAGAAAATTTTATTATTATAATATTAGTTACCTGGATAATAGCCCACAGAGCCCAGTAAAGGTGAGATGCCAACCTGAAGGTATTAGTTTCAATGTATAGGGCTTCAACGGCCCTGTTATCAACCTAAGAACATACAAATGTTGAGAGTTAGGGTTTAAAAGAATTCAGAAGGGCAAAGACATAATTTTTTTTTTATTATAGAAACAATAATTTAATAAGTGTCAAAATAGTCCATTGACATTTTATAGCGGGCCGTTTTACTCCCAAAATCTATAAAAGTGGCAAATTAGTCCGCAGATTTTTTTAATATAGGCTGAAATAGTTCATAAGGAAAGACTATTTTAGCCCGTGTTGAAAGAATATAGGGACTAAATTGGCATTTTTATAAACTTTGGGACTAAAATAACCCCATGAACGGATTTTGGGAGATCATTTTAATAATTTTCTAGTGATATAATTTGGTTGAATTTCATGTAATCAAACCTAGAAGGTGTAATATTAAATGATTATTTCTAAACTGTAAATATAGTTTGAACAGACAAAAAAAAATAAGGTTTGAAAACTAATCTCATCTTGATCTTTCAAATTCAAACAACCTCATGTGGCCTCTCCGGCTCGAGATAATTCCTGAAGAAATGATATTGAGCTTCTCTGGCAGGATACCTGCAGTGGAAGGTGATTGGAGGAAGAATAATTTTCTAAAAGAAAATTATAAAAATTTTAATCATGGAAAACGTGTGTTTACAAAAGATGAGGGAGCATACAAACTATAGTCGCATTCATAGCCGGCATATTCATTGAAGTGGTTTGCAATATCATAGCCTCTGTAGCTGTATGAACCGTATTCAAAATCAATGAGGTAGAGTTTATCTGCAAGTATGGGTGCGTACGATGTCACGATCAGAATATAAAATAGGGGCATTTACATACATACCACACAATTCTTATGTATTTACATATCTAGCAACTAAACTTTCACATTAACATACATAAAAATCTAATGTTTGATATCATGTCAAAAGTAGCACAACTATTAACTGTGTAAAAGTAAAGCACCCCTTTTCATGCATACTTTTATGACACTTAAGTGTTATAAAATGTACATATCAAACTTTAGGTATTAGATATGTAAATACAAAGGAATTGTGTGGTGTGTATGTAAATTTACATAAAAAAAAAAATTGGTGTAATACGAATGAAAAGTTTGGGCTTGGAATTTCTCTGGAAGTATAACTGTTTTTTGAGCAAAAAACACCAAACGAGAAAAAAAATATTGAAATGGCAATAGCACATTCAAAAAAATGGTTGAAACGTTTTACCTTCTTTGTCATTCCGCATCAAATTACCAGAGAGTAAATCGTTGTGAGCGAAAACCACAGGGGCATCTAATTGGTCAGTTAGATCCTGTGATTTATCAAGGGGGGTTATAAAGATACAAGAACTTTGAAGCTCAGACAAACAGAAACAAATCCGACTGATAAAAGTAATATGACAGCAATTCCATTTGAATAAAGAAGCTGAAAGAAAGTTCAAATGTGGTATATACTTGAAAACACAAATCATGTAATACTGTGATTTATAAAGGACGAAGAAGTGGAAGCGATAACTCATGAAGAAAATATCAGCACCTTAAGTGAATTCAATTCAGCATGGATTTCTTTGAAAGAAATGGTTTTATACTTGTCCTGTTGCTTCTTGTCATCAAACTCTAGTGCCTCGGCTGCAAAAGAATCTTCTTTTAACCTTGAAAATTTCTAGGAGCATTTACATACATACCACTGAATTCCTACGTATTTATATATCTACCGCCTAAATTTTACAGTTCACATTTATACTGCCCAAATCTTTCATATCACATCAAAAATACACCACCATTTTAACTTTTAAGAAGTGCAATACAGTTTTCATGCATACCAAAGGTAGCACCAATGTAAAAAATTGGAGTTTAGGTGTTAGATATGTAAATACATAGAAATTAAGTGGTATGTAAATCTTCCAAAAATCTATAGCATAAGTAGCGAGTCATTGACTTCGAACAAGAATTGTAATTGACTAATGACACAGATTTTGGTTTAGACCATGCACGAACAGATAGAGGGCAAAGAGAAAAGGTTAGAAACCTTGTTTAAAGAACTTAAAGATATCGCTCCACAGCTGTGGTTCTTTCGAACCTACTACTTCCACCTGGTGAAACTTGANTTCTTTTAACCTTGAAAATTTCTAGGAGCATTTACATACATACCACTGAATTCCTACGTATTTATATATCTACCGCCTAAATTTTACAGTTCACATTTATACTGCCCAAATCTTTCATATCACATCAAAAATACACCACCATTTTAACTTTTAAGAAGTGCAATACAGTTTTCATGCATACCAAAGGTAGCACCAATGTAAAAAATTGGAGTTTAGGTGTTAGATATGTAAATACATAGAAATTAAGTGGTATGTAAATCTTCCAAAAATCTATAGCATAAGTAGCGAGTCATTGACTTCGAACAAGAATTGTAATTGACTAATGACACAGATTTTGGTTTAGACCATGCACGAACAGATAGAGGGCAAAGAGAAAAGGTTAGAAACCTTGTTTAAAGAACTTAAAGATATCGCTCCACAGCTGTGGTTCTTTCGAACCTACTACTTCCACCAGGTGAAACTTGCGGAGTTGACTAGCTATTTCAGCAGATATTTTGGGCTCGCTCATATCTGCAGAAAAGGGATTATGTATCATGAAAGATTTTCCTTACACAGTACAACGAGAAGTAAAAAATAAACTGAATATGCCTAAAGCTGCAGTTATCTAATGAGACCCATTTGCTAGACTTGAGCTGGCAGACTTAATAGACGTGAATATTTAGGAGGGACAACCTTGAGTTTGTGGTCCAAAACAGTAATGTACTGAATTAACATTTTACAGAAGAAAATTTAAACAAAAAAGGCAATTTAAATTTGGACCAGAATGAACTACAAAAACTAAGTAATGTACAGCAGTGAACCGAATAAAGATACTTCATTATTTCTCAAGCGTCACATTTATATTTCATGACATGGATATTGGCAAATAAAACCTTCTTGTCTTTAGCTAGTGAACTGTGCATTAGGCTTATCTAAAATATCATTATTCAGTAATGGAAGAGCCAAAACCCATAGGTTAAGGGGACCAATCAAACATACACAGATCAAGGCAAATTTTAGCCAAATCAAAAGTTTCCCATTGAAGACTAGCATTATAATTTTATTAATAATAGTTGTACAACATTATTAATTTAGCAAGGAAACTTGAACAAGCAAAAAAAAAAATGGCGCACAAACAATAATGCCCTTTTCTAGGATGTATGTGTGCAGTAGATTGCCAAAAAGAAATAACGCCCATTCAACAAAGCATATAGGCGAGTTAGGATATCTTAGTTTTCTGAAGGAGGGGAATGAAGTGTTAGGAAAATAACCATGGGATGACTAAAATCCAATAAGCAAACCAAGTAAATTACAAATAAACTGGGTCTAATTTGACTAATGGAGCTAACTGCAATTTAGAAACGTGTAGCTAGTAATTTGGAAGGGTATGAAGTAAGCACATCGTGACAATCAGAAGTGAAAGTGCAAAAAACACCCGAATTTGGAGATGCAGATAAGAAACTCCCACGCTAATTATGAAAATATTAATTAGTTGAGATAAATATCCAAAAAAATGCAAAAAAATGTGATAATTTATATAGCTTCTTACAAGAAAATGATGCATAAAAATTAGAAAATAAGCAGAAAAGCATTGACTTCAACGAAAATTACACTTGTAAAATCAGACCATATGCAACTCGATAAAATTCAATCATGCTTTCAATTAAATTGCAAAATAAAGGAAAGTATGAGCAAAATAATTACTCAGGGTAGTTGAATCAATCCTGGCACATGTAAAAGAAGATAATATCTCTCGGGGATCTTCAAATCTCTCACTCAAGAAATTCTCAAGAACAGAAAAAATCTCACATATTAAAATTTTATTCAGATCTAGTTCATTGGATTTTTAGAAGTTTCTGGCTCAATACCATTTTATAATCACAGAACTCCCTTAAATTTATATTAAAATTTATCAAACGTTAGCAGGTCGACCACCAACCCATAAGAGTACTTAAAGCCCTGGTCAAATACTAGACATCTCGTTAACTGGAAATTTATAAACTCAGTCGAAAAATAGACATTTACATGTACAAAATCACTTCACAAGAAGGTAAGCCAACCACCACCCCTGAGGTAGCTGGTTCATCGTAGTTCTGTTAGCTTAATTTACAGGAGATTTATGTTCTGTGATTGCCTAGTTTTCACTCATTTTTGTTACATTATGCATTGTTATGCAATGGGATCGCTGGTCTTTGATTGAACCTTGTGGTACCCTTAACAAGATTCCAACAAGCTGATTATTTTTTTCTGAAATCCTTTATGTAAATCTGAAAATTTTGTGATTATAAAAAGGGCCCAAAGCATGTAAAAAGTCAATGAAGTAGTTTTGAATAAAACTTCAGTTGGGCGTGCAATTTTTTATAATTAAGAAAAAATGAGTCTCTCTACTATTTGTATGGGGTCGTTTTAATCCAACTTATCTAATATGTTCAATTTAATCACTTGACTTCTTAAATATGATTCAAAATATTTGATTATATTTGACGCGGGTGAGGAAGGAATTCCAATGCGGGAATAGCCAGCCGACTGAACTGGCTGGCATAGGACAAGTCTAGGTCTTTTTTGAACCGCGTAACTTCCTGGAGGGGCTAGACTGCCGCTCCTCCCTTCTATTGCTTTGCTTTTGTGTTCTTTCTATGTGGGAGTAGTATATCTACTAATTTTCTGGAGTTAGGGTTTAGTTTTTGTTGTGTTTGCTTTTAGATTTCCTGTGGAGCTTTTTCCCTCTTGCTAGGGCTATATCTGATGATAGGTGTGCTTCGGTTGTATCCTGCTCCAAAGCGGTGTTGTATCTTCCCTTTTACCCTTACCTAACCATTCTTCTACCCATTCCCTAGCCACCAGCCACCCACATATGCCTCTAACAGCTCTGCCGTCACCCCTACTGCCACCGAAACCTGCTATCCAGCCATTCAGTCCACATTCCAGCACCCCATACTCCCTTCCCCTACAGCCACCTTGACTGTCCAGCCATCCAGCCATCTACCCGCATCCTGGCATCCCTTCCCCACAGTAATCCTTGTTGTCTAGCCCACCTACAACCCATCAAACCCCGTTCCAGCCTAACATACAGCCACCAGGCCTTCCCCAACTTTCCTCACCACTTTGTCGACGCCACTACTGCCTTCAGATCTTCTCTTCCGGCCCTAAAGAGAGGTTAGCGCTGTTGTATTTTCCCCTTTTCTGTTTTTGTTGTGTTGTAACTCCTATATTTGTACATTAATAAATATTTGTTTTTGTTTCAGCTGAATTCCAAACCAGTTCCGGTATTAATGTTATATCAGATTTGAAGAGTCAATGAACTATTTTGGATCAGATTTGATGAATCAAGAAACTAAATTAGTCAAATTAAATATTTTATAACTAAAACAGCTGCCCATACGAAGTCCGCGGACCATTTCAACATTTTTCTCCTTTACATTATAAGACTCAACCACTTGGAAGGTGGGAAATTTATGATCATTTGAGAGGTTACTAGTTTATATAGGAATCAGGATTACTTTTACTACTTGGGTGGTTTTTTTCATCTTAATTTTATTGCATCTTCTCATTTGATTAGAAGTGTGTTGATTTTAGATGAGTCGGATACTTACATAATTTTAATTAATTTATGGTCTTCTTCGTAATTCCATATTATTATGTGTTATCTATAGTAAAAAAGCTATTAAATTATCTTTTGCATAAAAGCACTGTGTCTTTTGTTTTCATTTCAAATAACAAAAAATTTTTAAAATTAACAATTTGTGATTTATAAATTTGTGTTTTTTGTGTGATATGTATACATCATACTAGATCTACATGAATAAATCCTACAACCTAAGACATTCTACTATAACAGGAATAAGGCTAACATTGATGATAATAAGATAGAAGATGGTGACCAAAACATATCCACCGAACATGACAAAGAGTTGTATTTTTATCAATCCACTCTAAAATTTCTAATCAAATATTATTTTAAAGGGATAATAACTTGTATGAAAAAAATAAATAAATAATGTAAAAAAATATACATTTCCTTGATTATTGGAGAAGCCTATGGGCATTCTTACCTGATGGTTCGAGAGTACGAGCATTAATGAATGATTGGACCATGCCATTTGCAAATAATCCTAGCAATTCAGCACCAAAGCCAGCAGCTGATATAAATGGTAGGGCCTAAAAGAAATAAAATTAATTAAATTGCAGTATAAATTCAAGTTAAATTTTACATTTGTTTGTATGTGAGCTCACCTATATCTCTGAACATCAATATGCAAATTAACTTAAAGGCTTATGCATTCGTAATTAGTTGTGGATCAATGACATCAAAATGATCTTACTAGTGCTTAGAATAAGAAAAAGGGTTGCTAGCTGCTTCCTGCGTGAAAAACGTGTGAGTTGATATTGGATGGATGGATGATTGTAAAAATTGGATCAATTCGAGGGTTGCTAGCCACACTTCTATTTTATTTTATTTTTTTCTATTAACTGAAACAGCTAGTTTCAAGCCCACAGGAAAAACGTGTGAGTTGATATTGGATGGATGGATAATTGTAAAAATTGTGCAAAAAATTCTGATATGACCTGACACCAAATAGTTGGGACAAGATCAATAATGATGAATAATGATGACGATGATGATTTGCAATTCAAGGACCGTTTAATCTTTCTTCTTTTTTGTTGGAAACTGTTTGCTATAAGAAAAATGAGAAATTTTCATGCCTAGCATACAATTTTTATGTATTTGCATATCGCACACCTAACTTTCATATTTACATACATAGCACTTTGGTGTTTTAAATCTATGTATGAAAAACTGTATTGCACTTTTAAAAAGTGATAATCGAGTTATTTTCATCTAATATTAAATATTCGGGTGCAATATGTGTCAATATTAAAGTTTAGATGTGAGATATGTAAATAAATTAAAATTATGTCTGATGTATGTAAATGTCCCCAAAAAGAATTCCTACACAATCGAATCTCAAAGAATATACCTTTCAAAGGCAATTTTTTCAAAAACCATAATGATAACGGAGCTAATCAAACTACAACGGGAAATATAACTTTTATTACTGAAAGAAAATAAGAGTTACAACAATCAAGCATTGAAATATGAAATATCAAAAGGCACACAACACAAACACCAATGGGAGGGCTACAGTAATGTGATTGCGATTTGGGAAAATGGAAGGTTGCAATGGGGGAGGCGGCAACAGGGTAAGCAAGGGCAGGTGACAGTGGTGTAGGGAGGAAGGTGAAGACTACCGGCAGGGCAATAGCAAGAAGAGGCGCAACTGGTGGCGGGGCTGTAGTAAGGAGAGGGGCGGCTGGCGGTAGGGGAAAGGCGGGAAGGGAAAGCTAGCAACTGGGGGACGGTAAGAAGGCAAGTAGGCCGGCGGGAAGGTGGTAGAAAGACCAGCAAAGCAACTCCGACAAGGATGCGGTAGCAGGTTAGGCGGCTGGGATGAAGGTTCTAGAAGCAGGGAACGGTAGATAAACACCACATCAGGATAAGTTACAATCGGAGCACCTTCTTGCCCCTAGGAGGAATAATTGGAGACATTGACGATTGTCCCAATATAAAGAACATAAAAAATTAACCCTATAACACAAAATCATCAAAGTTCCTATTTCTATGCGATATAGAGTCAAATCGACCACGTTGAAGGTAGCAAAAATGTTGTAATCCCCTGGCAAGTTGATCCTATATGCATTTTCGTTCAATTTCTTGAGAATCTAAAAAGATCCATCTGCTCTAGGTTTTAGTTTCCCGAACGAAACCATGGGAAATCACTCTTTCTTCAACCTAATCCAAACTAGATCTCCTTCCTAAAAAGTCACCTTCCTGATTTTATTAGCTTGTGTCTGATACTTATGATTCTGTCTGGTGATCTCTTTCCTAACCTTCTCATGTAACCTCTGAATCTTCTGTACCCTCGCCTTGACATCCGTACTAACCTCCGACATAGGAATAAATAATACTAACTCTAGTGAAGTGAGTGGATTGTACCCATACACAATCCGGAAGGGGGTACGTCCCCTAGTCTGATTCAAGAATCTGTTGTAGGCGAATTCGGGTTGGGCTAAAATCAAGTCTCATAGCCTGATGATGTTTCCTATAAAGCACCTCGGGAAGTTCCCCATACTCATGTTCACCACTTCTGCCCAACTGTTTTTTTGTGGATGAGCTACGGAGCTGAATTGAAGTTTAACATCAAGTTTTCCCCACAGGGTTCTCCAGAAGTGACTTGAGAATGTGACGTCTTTATCAGGGATACCATGCAGCCTCACAATCTTCATGAAGTATAATTCAGCGACATGTGATGCAACTAGTGTCCGGTGGCATGGCACGAAATGAACTATTTGTGATAACCTGTCAAACCACGACTATCACTGAATCTTTGTTTCATTGCGTCCACGGAAGAAATAGCATAAAATCCATACTAATGTCCAACCAAGGAGCTTCTGGTACCAGTAATGGTGTGTATAGCCCCATATTCTGCCCTCTGATCTTGGATAAGTGACAAAATCAGCACTGTCGGACATATCGCTCCACATCTCTTATTAGTCGGGGCAAAAAAGTGTTCCTTTACAAGTGCGAGGGCCTTATTTGTCTAAATGTCTTGCTAGACCCCCACTGTGACTCTCCTGAAGGATAAACTCTCTCGGCGAGCATCTAGGAATACATAACCAGTTATGCCGGAATAGGTACCCATTATTAGCTCTATGGTACTGTCCTGTAGGTTTTTCCTGACAATATTTTCAGATCTCCCTGAAATCCTTATGTCTTGTACAACCCCTTCACCACCTCAAATCCCACAACTCTCGCCTACATGAAGGAAATCAGTAAATGGCGACAGACCAAGGCATCTGTTATCTGATTCTGACTTCCTTTTGATTATGCACGAATTAGAATAATGCTAAGAACTCAACCCAGGAAGCATGCTTGCCCTTCAGCTTGCTCTGACTGTTCAAGAACCCAGAGCCCCATGCTATGTGAATGGAGTGAACTCGCTCATCAACAGGTAGTGATTCCAGTGATTAATAACACTCACAATGGCATAAAACTCTTTATCGTATGTCGAATACTTTCTCCAGGACTCAATTAAATTCTTTTTCTGATGTAATTTTTTATTAATTTTCATTATTTTTTAGTTATAAAATTATGTTTTATTAAAAAATAGTAAAGTGTCATCGAGAGGAACCTTTAGATCTACCCTAACGAATATCCCTCTTCCCCTTTAGATCAATAATGCTCCTCTTCATTGACATTCTTAACTCTCTAAAACACGGATCTAAGTGGAAGAAGATGGAGAAGTAAACCAAGGCTTGGAATGCAAAAATTTTAACGCCGACAGTAATGAGATTCGAATGCAGCATAAAGACTACAGGAAGATGTGTCTCCACTAAGGAAGCCTGTATGAAGTTTTCTAACGAACAAAGAGGATTCTGGCTGCTTGAGCGAATTCTGGCAACAGGAAAGGCTGCAGAAGGAATTTCAGCGACGGGAAATGCTGCAAAAAGAAATTCAAGCAGCAGGGCCTGCATGGAGAAGAAGTTTCTGGCGAGAAAACAAAAAAAGAGAAGGATAAAGGGCCTACAGCAAGGCTTGTTTCAAGGCTCAAATACCATATTCATTCTCAGAGTTCAACGAAATTATTTTACTGATTTGAAAAGATGTATAAATATCCTTACATGAATCCTAAAATAGGAAACACAAGAAAAAAAATAACATGAAAGAAAAAATATAACACATATATCTCTAATTAATCAATTAGTAATAATTACTTGAGGAAAAAAAACAACATAAAATAAAAAAACATAAAATATTAAACGAAATAACCTATATATATCAATATAAAATAGGAAAGCACAAAATTGAAAAGGAGATAAACAATGTCAAGACCCAGGCTGGGGCTTGGTTGGAATTAACCAAGACGGGAACAGACGACCGGACAGTTTGAATTAGATTTTTTATGTTCGTTTTCTTTAACTTGTTATTAATCGATGAAAAAGTCACTAATCAATATGATTAAAGCAGTACATTTAATTTAACCTCTTTACTAGTTGTCCACATTTTTTAAAAATATTTTTTTCGTCTATTTAACCCGAAAAGTTTGTTAAAAATAACTAAGCTAAAATAGCTAGTAAATATTTATATTCCTAACCTACGGCAATATAAGGTAAAAGAAAAGTTAAATGCATGTCAATTAAACATTTAATAAATTAATATTAGCATTTTGAATGATATTAATGAATCTTACTATATCAATATTATAGCAATGTCATTCTATATATGAACAATCATCACAGGAACACCGTCTAAAAATTTGTACCAATTAAGATACTTCAATATCAATATTTTTTTCATATACGTGCATTAGTACAATAATGTTCCCCAATCAATACAATAAAGGTTGACTTCATCCTGGTCAGTCATGTACATACAAATATTCTATCAAAATCATTATTTCTTGAAAATATATTTCATTCTCGTTAATGTATCAGACAATATACTTATAAATCATTTATAATATAATGCACACATCATTCACACAATATAAATAAAATATCACTAGAATTCAAAATCATGAGCTTACAGTAATTTTAATATAAATAAAGATAGTACCAATAAATGCATTTGGTCTAGAAGAAACAAAATATCACTATAGTATAAGAACATGAATACTCACCTCGATGTTGATTAGTTTGCTATTTGATTTGTCTTGACGTCGACTCTTAAAATTGAAAGCTTAAAATAAACATAGTATTCATATTAAAATTTAATTTTATTGCTTATGTTATTACAAAATATTGTAATTAGCTTTTAAATTTACATTGAGTATAAAACTTTCATTATTTTACTTTATATAATCCCGCTTAAATTTTCTATTTAATATATATATACTTATTATGATTCTTATTTGATTATTATTAAATCAATTAAATATATATTATTTGTCCTCGGCTAATCCCTAACCCCGCGTGAACATGCTCCTCCCCTTCACTTGCCTGCGCACGGGAACACAAGTCATCTCCTTCTTTATGTGAGGATTCCTTTGATCAAACTCCTAACGCACCAGCTTTGGCTCCCTCCCGCATGATGGCGCGATCAAAACGTCACCTCTTCCTCTGCACGACAGAGAGGTTGCTTTCTACTCTATAACTTCCCCTTCCGCGACAGAACGCGTTTCATCCTGCTCTGCTCGACATTGACACTGAAACCTCCTACGCTCCCTTCTCTTTGCCCTAGCCGCACTAACTGCAGCCATGCAATCACAAGAGTCCACTTCCCTTGTTGTTGTTATTTGACTCTCAGGTAAGTCGCTTACGACGTTTTATAGGTGAATTCATTTCCTTGGTTCCCAACACTTAAATTTCAACTTCTTGACTCTCGCTTCTGCTCAACTTTTTGATTCCTCTACGCTCTCTTCATTTTCTCTTGTAATTGAAACAAGTCGTTACAAATCCAATCCAAGGAAATAAATCTAATTCACATAATTTCTAACATGAATAAATTATTTTCTAATATAACTTCTAACATAAAACCCAACAGTATTTTTGATATTCTAAGAACTCTTATGTTGAAAAAGATAATAGTAATGAAAGACGAACTATTAATTCATTAAATTTTAAATTTGGCAACTTTTGTTTTGTTTTAAATTTTTTATCCTATCATTTTTTATGAAATACTTAATAAAATGCTATAAGAAAAAATATTTTTAAAACCCTTCAAATTAACATAAATATCACATATAATAACATTCAAAAAGATTTACACATCATCAAATAATTCTCTTTTGATAATTATTTATTAACTAAATATATCTTAAATAAACTTACATTTATGAAGCATGTAATGCTAGTTTCTCTCTCATAAATTATATATTCGTCACAATAATAATTAGATCATCAATTTTCACATGATATTTCATTAAATTAATAAATTACAATGCATATTTCTCTATAGTAGGCACAATTAGCTATACTAAAGCTTCCATCATTAATCTCAACTAAATTTATAACAATTCAAGGACTCTAACACGCCTACTAATTCATGTAGTTTTTTTTTTTTTTTTTTTCTTATTCAGGTCATAACCTATTTTACAAAGTTTAGTGTTTCAAAACTTGTCCCATGTCATCTAAGCATTTAAGAAAATACATTATTCTATAAATAAAAAATAAGAATATCTTGATGGATTTGTCTATCACGAAAAAAAAAAATCAAAAAAAGCGATTCCGTTTGATATCAAACATATATATATGCTTATAAGAATATATTTTATATTTCAAAATGCATGCACTTACATTCTAACTAGTAAAGCTTTAAGAGTGGACCATAATAGACATCTATTTAAGAGAAAATGGTAAAGCAAAAAATTGAGAGAGAGAGAGAGACAAAAGTCATCTCAAATTCATGTAGTATCAATAATTATATTCCAGGTTTTTGAGGGTAAAGGTATGTATTTGATTGATTTGGTTGATGTTTAGAAATAGCTAAATCAGTTGGTTTAGGTTCTAAATTCAAAAACTAAATCGACTGAATTATTTTCTGTTGAGTTTTGGAGCCCGGTTCCGCCGTTCCCGCCTCGCTCATTTACCGTTTCGCTCGCTCCCGCTTCCCTTTAGTGAAAAGTCGTGAATTGCTCCCGTCTCTCAATCGCGAAAGGTCGCGACCGCGACCCTGCTGTTTCGTGAAACCAATCCCGCCTCTATGTTTTGCGAAACGTTGTCTCTCCCGCCTCCTCTCTCTCTCTCTCTCTCTCTCTCTCTCTTATTGCACGACTCTCCTTCAATTTTGAAGTCACGGCCCTTTTTTTGGTATTCTTCTTCAGGCTTCCTCGGGATAAAGGAAGGGAAGTGCAAGAAGTAGTTCCCTGCGGTAGAAGGAAGAAGAGGAAGATTGTTCTCCTTTGGCTTCATCTTGGTGGCTTATGGCAGAAGAGAAAATGGGTTTATTTCTCTTGTAAGTTTATCTTCTTCGGTGTAGAGAGAGAAGAAGAGAGAGCAACGAAGTAAGAGATCCCTCTTGTAAGTCGAGACGATGGACTGGTGTATATTCCTTAAGTAGTAAATCTTTTGCAACTCCGTGGACGTAGGCAATTTGGTGAACCACATAAATCTGTGTTCCGCTGTCTTATTGTTTTCTGGTGTGAATTTTCTCGTTCTATTTTTTGCTTCATCAAATATCGTTCTCCTATTTTATTTCTATATATCACAAAAACTGGTATCACAGCTTTGGTCGGATCCGAGAAAAAATGATGGTTGCAGATGAAGTGAAGGTTTCGGGGATCAAGAAATTTGATGGCACACATTTTGGTTATTGGATGATGCAGATGGAGGACTACCTCTATGGAAAGAAACTTCATCTTCAATCATTGGAGAAAAGACTTGAAAGGATAGATGAAGCTGAATGAAATTTGTTGAATCGACAAGTTCTGGGGGTTATTCAATTGACCCTATCGAGGTTCGTTACACACAACGTCGTCAAGGAAAGGACGACTTCAGATCTCATAACAGCTTTATCAGGTATGATAAAAAGCCATCAGTGAATAATAAGGTGTACTTGATGAAGAAATTATTCAACTTGAAGATGGTGAAAGGTGTTTATATTGCTCAACACCTGAATGATTTCAATACTATCACAAATTAATTGTCATCTGTTGAAATTGATTTTGATGATGAGGTATGTGCGTTAATATTGTTGGCATCGTTGTCAAATAGTTTGAAAGCCATGAGAATGACAGTTAGCAGTTATGCAGGTAAATATAAACTGAAATGTAATGATATTCGTGATTTGATTTTGGCTGAGAAAGTGCGCAGGAAAGATTCTGACGAGATCTCAAGTACGAGTTCAGCACTAAATGTTGATTTCAGAGGGATATGGCATGACATGAGCTCAAATATATGCAGATCAAAATCAAAGTTTGGTCACAAGGCAATCTGCTGGAATTGTGACAAGGCTAGCCACATAAAGAGAAATTGTAGGAATCCCAAAAAGATGGAGAATGATAGCGCAAATGTAGTATCTGAAGAAGTACATGATGCATTATTGTTGACAGTTCATAATTCTGTTGATTATGGAGGTGAAGAGGAGAGTGGTTCGTGTATTGTTCCACAAACAAATGTTGAAGAATCACAGAACTATGAAAAAATCTTGCAAGCTAAAAGTTCGAGCAAGTGGGAGCTGGCAGAACTTCTACCAGGAATGAATGCATTGCACAACAAATGGGTGTACCAGATGAAGACTGAACTTGATGACAGTAAGAGGTACAAGACTAGACTTGTTGAAAAAGACTTTCAGCAGAGACAGGATATTGTCCATGCAGTGGGAGTTGTAAGCAGAGCCAAGAGTAATTCAGGAAATAGCTTGGAGGTGCAAAGCTATGTTGACCCTACTGATATGTTGACTGAGGGTGTTACTCTTGGGAAACTGAAGTTGTGCACAACTTAATTGGTAGACAAGGGCTTTGAGTTACAGAGGTGGAGGATACGTGTTGAAGAAAAAGGGCGACACCGCCAGTAAAGGATATCAGTTAGAGAAAGAAGACGTTGTAGTCTATGTATCGGTCTCCAAGGAGATTTATTGAGTTTTGGAGCCCGGCCCGACTGTTCCCTCCCCACTCTTTTTCCCGTTTGGCTCGATCCCGCCTCCCTTTCGCGAAAAGTCGCGAACTGCTCGTGTCTCCCGATCATGAAAGGTCGCGATCGCCACCCTGCTGTTTCGCGAAACCACTCCCGCCTCTCTGTTTCACGAAATGTTACCTCTCCCGCCTCCTCTTGCTCACGCGCAATAAAAGGTATTGCATGACTCTTCTTCAATTTTAAAGTCAAGGCCCTTTTTTGGTGTTCTTCTTCGGGCTTCCTCGGGATAGAGGAAGAAAAGTGCAAGAAGTAGTTCCTTGCGACAGAAGGAAGAATAAAGAAGAAGATTTTTTTCCCTTGATTTCTTCTTGGTGGCTTGTGCCAGAAGAGAAATTGGGTTTATTTCTCTTGTAAGTTTATCTTCTTCGGTGTATCTCGATGTAAAGAGAGAAGAAGAGAGAGCAACAAAATGAAAGATCCCTCTTGTAAGTTGAGATGATCGACTAGTGTATATTCATCCAGTAGTTAAATTCTTTACAACTCCGCGGACGTAGGCAATTTGTCAAACCACGTAAATCTGTGTTCCGCTGTGTTACTATTTTCTGGTATGAATTTTCTTGTTCTATCTTTCGCTTCATCAAAGACCGTTCTCCTATTTTATTTCTATATATCACAACATTTTCTAAATAGGACCAAGCTTTTGTTAGGTAATTAACATTAACGATGAACAAATTTGCTTCATCTCAAATCACACATCTTAAGAAGAATACCAAAAATTTTTGTTTAGACTTATAAATCTAGCATATGTAATAAATAATATAGACAATGAAAGCAAACCTCTAAGCACGTGACGTCAAATAGGAAAGCATACAACTAGATAAAAAAAAGTTCCTGGTGGCTTTTTCCAACTCTTTTTCCTTCACTTGAATCTTAATGGTGCGTGAAAATCATGCATGAGTTGATACATTTTGTACAAGGCATGTAGGTTTGGCTTAGTTGGGTTGTGTTGGGTTGAGTGGGAGGGATTAAGATAAACACTCTTCATTTTGGGAGCCCAACTATTTTTCAATCTTATCAGTAGTAACTTTGCCACTTGTTTAATTTCAAGCCAAAAGGAGCTAAGCTTAGATTTTTCTTAAATTTTATTTTATATCAATTATTTTATTGCATGAGCAACTTTTAGATGTAATAACAATATCAAGTTAACAACATTTTACCCTTTCGGTGGCCTTTTAGGTGCATGTGCATACTCTATTATCAAAGTGCAAT